>JAQFVV010000914.1:0-102910 GCA_028023455.1 Epiperipatus broadwayi | reverse complement strand
CATTTTCATTTTAATTAATGATTACATTATAGCTAAACATACAAACATCATATTATTTATTATATTATTATAGGTATACAGTAGGGATTTATTGAATCTGGAAATAGTGGTTCAATATTTCTAAGTTAATGCTGAGTTTAATAATTGTCTCAATATTCATTATATTAGATTGGGACTAAGGTATGATTAGGTTTTTAAATACTGTACCTGTGAGATGTATTGAAGAAAGTCTATTGAACCATCATTTAATTATTTTATTTGTTTGTTAATGTTTATTTAAAATATTGAAATTAACTATTTATTGTTCATAAAGTTTGTAAATAAAAGTTGATTTATAATTAAGTAAATAAAATAATTAAATGATGGTTCCATTTCTTCAACTCACAGGTACAGTATTTAAAATCTGCCTTATTTCCAATCTAATCAATATTGAGACAATTAATAAATTCAGCTATGAAGTATTGAACGTCATTTCCAGATTCAATAACCCTCACTATATTACCTATAATAATATAATAAATAATATGATGTTTGTATGTTTTAGCTATAATGAATCATTGAATTAAAATGAAAATGTAAACTTACCTCCGTTAGATAATAATTAACCAACAGTTAATTATCATGAAGTACTTGAATAGAATGTCCTGTTGCCATTTATCAATCTAACCGATAAGTTATGCTTACAAATGAAGAAGATGATTTGGCAGACAACTAAAATACTTTGCCCCCTTTATATCTGTGAAGCAAACATATTTCTGTGTGGACGCATTCATCTACACGTAGAAATTAAAAAAATAATACTAACGTTTTGCTGTGATTTAAACATATCATAAAGTCATACGTATAATCACACAGTTCGCATTAATTGCCACCAGCGCAGGAATGTGTGTAAAATACAAAGTGGCAATTAAAAGTAATCATGGACCAACCATTAGCACAGACTAAAGCCTTTGAAAACATACTAAAAACAACATAAATTTACTTCACAGTAAAGTGCAAATCATCCCCCTCAATTCTTCTGATTATTCAGAATACGCCTGGACACTTTAGCTAAATAGTGGGTCTTGCTTAGTAAAATATATTACCATAATCAGGACAACTAATGTTACTACTTATCTTGCTTAAAATAAACATGTGAATATAATGTAAATAATATTGTAATGGTAAAATAAATATGAAATGACTCACAAATATCTCATAAAAGATTGGTATATCTCATGAATTCATTAAGCACTGTTTAAGCTTTTCTCCACAGTAAGCGCTATTTCTTTGAATAAATATTTGTATTCAACCTTTTATTAATTTAAATCTAACAAATATAACTTATGAACTTATACATACCTTGAGAAGTTCGATAAAATTAAATAAATGTATTATTCATTAACATATAACATTTTACGGTGTGTGTGATAAGTTTAAACTAAATGTAAAAGAATTCTCATAGTTCAAATACATGAATTTTAGCTGAGATTAGTGTATCATAAATTGGATTGTATAGCATTTTACAACTTCTAATGTGATCCTGTGGAATCAATGTACATGTAGAATAATAAGTATATGAGGCTAATAGTATAACTGCATAAATTCCATACATGAATTATAACCATTTGATTGGTTATTAAAGCAATATTAGTGCTTAACGATTTACGTGGCTCTCCAAACATGAACAATTCTAAAACAGGATACAACAGAATTTAAATGAAAAGTATTTCTATAAAGCTATTAATCCCTACATCTCTCTATCAAAAAGGTGTTCCAAGTTTATCATACCATCAAGTATTCATTTATTAATATGCTTAATCCAGGAATAACCAATACAGCAATTAATTTGTTCATTTTAAATAGACGATACAATTATAAAAAAACTTTGATTAAATTATTTGAAAAATGTTGCTGATCCAAGTGTTAAACAAATTAACTAGCAATTATTACTGGCATTATAAAATTGATTATCACCAATCAATAATATAATTTTATTAGAATTAAAGGACGAAACTATTAAAAGATTTTGACAATTTTACGCTTTTACTTTATTTTAACTTAACTTTTTTCTTTTTAAAAAAACAAAGTTTCATTTTAATAAAACTATGAACTTCACTGTTACTAAATTTTCCAAATTGAGAATAATAAATATTTCAAAAGATACCAAATTCTTGTATTTAATTCTTTCCAAGCTGGGAAGTCTACATTTCAAAATAATGTAAGATTAAAATATACCTGTGATTTGATTTCAGTTGGCGAAGCGACTTGAAAAGATCTTTAAAGTTTTAGTGATCCAGCTAACTAGATACCACTAAGTTACTTTATGTTTATAACAAATTTATGGTAATTTATTCACTTATTAGCGATTTTCAAAAATCAAGCTTCAGCAAATTTAATGCCATTTGCCTTTACCATTTCTGTTCTTCTTTCCCACCAAAAAGACAAAACTAACAGACGACATTCTTTCCTTATCACAAAAAAGGCCTTTTCTCTTTTTATTTACATTGAGGCGCCTACGTAATATTGTATTTTATTTAATAATTTATTTTAATTGAACAAATGAGTTTTATTTTAATTCAATAGAAATAATAATTTAAGATTTACTTTAAATAAATAAAAGCAAAATATTATTTTTAATAATATTTTACCAAATTTTAAATCAAATTTCAAAAGTTAAACATTCTGATATAAGTTAAGAAGCATATGGAATGAAAACAAATTTAAATTTATTAAAATAATATCGAAATTTCAAAACAAAGACTATATATATATATACTTTTATAACCATTCTCCAATTTAATGATTGACAATCAAGGTACAAACAACTGAGAGATTCATACAAATTGCTTTGTTTTGATTCGTAACAATTAGCCATTTATGATATTCAAAAATTAAAACAGTATACACTAATAAATACATTCTTCAGCATTTTTACATAATAATAATAATAATAATAATAATGAGCATATAATAGTAAATATATATTTTTAGAATTGGTATTATAATGTAAAAGAAGTATTTTTTTTTTAAATATGATTTATTAACATAATATTAATCTTTGAATTTACATGTTATATGTAGTGATATACAAGATTCAAACTATGATTTGCAATGCAGAACTTGGTTTACAGGGTGAACAGAAAAACCTCGAATTGTATATGCATATATCTTGCCATTCATAGCTTCTCTTATAGTTTACCAAGTAACCCCTGACCTTAAGGAAAACTAGATAGATCACAGCTACCAAAAATCACACCATCTCTACCATCCAAAAGATGAGAAAGTGAAAACCCATACTAATCCCTGCAGCACCCATGTCCCAGCCCCCACCCTGCTAAGGACTAGGAAACAGGCCTTGGGGTATTTCCAAAGCTCAGACTCTCCCATCCAATGCCCTTACTAATCCCCGCAGTACCTAGATCCCCTCCAAAACTTAGGCTTGTGAGACCTTCCAAGCACCAGACCCTGCCATCCAGATGGCAGAGATGAGTGACACAGCAGCTCTGATTTGAAGTTTAAACCATAGCACTAATCAAAAATGTAAATCTCACATGTTTACATCATATGCCAACCTATGAATCACATGGAGAACAAAGAGATTAAAACCACAATGCATTACATCATCTCCACTTCCCTGAAAAAGAGAAAGATGAAACCTGTACACCAGCCCTCCCCATAAGAACCAGAGTTCAGGCCCCAGGAATCTTCCCAAGTTCCAGACTCTCTCATCTAAAGCCCATAACCATAACCCAATAAACCCACAGCCCAGCCCCCCTCCAAGACCAGGAGGCAAGCCCTGGGAGCTCTCCAAGCAACAGACTCAGTCCTCAAGACTGCAAAGATGAGTGACACAGTAGCCCCAATCTAATTTTCAAATCACAGTTGAACTCTTTGGGAACTTGGGTTTTGTCTATCATGTTTCAGCTTTCAGACAACTTATAAAAACTAGAAGCCTTAATCCATGAAGTCCTTAACTATTGGTAAAAATCAAATGATAAAACTAGAAGCACAATCCATATGATGAGGTGCCACTGTTAACAATCCAATGTCATAATAATTGCTAAGTTTAAAATCATAGTGCAAATCTCCAGGATTTCCAAAGCCTTGCATAAAAAATTCATCATTACTTTCCAAAATCAAAAACTTTAATGTATATGTAGTAACCAGATGCTTGCATTATGTGTTATATCACAATATAATTCTAGATCTATAGAGCAATCAAAGATGTACATAGAGTAATGTATCCATTAAAATCACATATTGAATAGTCTCCATCATGTTTCAGCACTCTGTTAATCTATGACAACCAGAAGCACTAATCCATATAGTCAAATGTTAGAATTATCGATTTGTACAGTTCAGCATTCAAGATAGAAAAAAAGTTTAATATAGAATGTAAGGTTGAATAATCAAGCAAAACTTGAAATCAAATGTTCAGATACAGTCTAAAACAATTCACTACAGTGGAAAAAAATCTTTTTCACAAGCGAAATCTCAGGTCTAAAATGCAAGCACAAAACTGCAATGAATAATGTTTTCATTTTTAACACATGAATGAGCCATCCAAATCTGGTAAAAACATTTTAAGAGACATAGTCAGTGATCCAGCTTCAAATGCATGGATAAAAGATAAAGCAACACTTGAAATAAATGATCAGGTACAATGAAAAACAATTTACTATTGTGGAAAAATTCTTTCTTTAAAAGTAAAATCTCAGGTTTAAAAAGCAAGCATTAAAGTCTAAATGAAAAATGCTACTATTGATAACAAATAAATGAGCTATACAATTCTGGTAACGATCTCCAGAGCACCCTTTTCCCAGCTCTTCCCCATATAAAAACCAGGATTCAGGCCCTCAGGGGTCCTCCCAACAATCAGAAACTCTCACCCAGTCAGCAAAGCTGCCTTCAATCAAAACATTCCCTGAAAATTCAGTCTTTTAATAGAAATGGCTGTCAGTTATTTTTAGCAGTGCTCCAAAGAAAAATTTTAATCAAGCTTACTTGTTGTCTGATGGTGCCATAATTCTTGGGTACAAAGTAACCTAAAAGGTTACTCTGGTCAATTGGAAACTTTTTAGAGAAAAAAATTCTCTAAAATATAATTTAGATAATTAAAATGGGGAGCCAGTAACATGTGATGTGATGTGATGTGATGTATTATGGCTTCTCCTTAAACGAAGTCAAGAATATCTCAGCAATTATGCCCAGATAAACCTGTTAGCCACTTTCTTTTACATTCTCCACTCTAAATTTACCCATAATCTGCTCTATCCCATTTCCACAACATAATTTTTGTCAACTCTATAACCTTTATATCTAAATCCCCTTTATCTTTTCCCAAACCCAGCATAAAAACCAATAATTCACTTTCTGTATAATCACTCTTTTCATATTTATTTTTCCACAATTTCATTATATGTACCCTTTCTGTTTTCAAACATTTAACAAATGCCTAATATTTTCAATTTCTTCCTTACATAATTTACAAAATAAATCACCCATATTTTTCCATTTACATGTATATTCTTTTGTAGCTAAAGATCCCGTTCGAGCCTTAAACAATAAACTACTTTCCTTACTATTATCATAAATTAACACACACCTAATATTCTGTTTATTTCTATATATATTTAAACTCTTTTTACTCTCCATACTATTTCTCCATCTCTCTAACTCTCTAGTCTTTATTAATAAATTTATTCTTTTATCCCATTCCTTACTACTATAACACTCAATAATCCTCTTAATACAATCATCCCATCTTTTGTACAAATATACTGATATAAATTCTTTATCCAAATCTTTTGCATAGCGCATTACCTTTCTCACCCATCTTGTTACCTGCTCTTTACTCATAACCCAATTAAATACTATTTTAGCTATTCTTTTATTATCCATAAACTGCAATCTACCAAACATTTTCATTTTACTTTTTGCATCTCTCATATGAAAACTTGACCATCCCATTTCTCCTTGAATTGCCTCCCTTGCTGTCCATACTTCTGCATCCAATGCATGTCTTCCTACTTCCCTTTGAGCTTTTTCTAAATAATCTAATATCTTTTTACTAACATATAATGCATCATTACCATATGTTAACCCTGCTACTGCAACTCCTTTCCATATAATTCTAGCTACATCATATTTATTATATGAAAATACTGTTAATTTCTTTATCAATCCCTTTCTTTTCTTTGCTTCATTTATCAATTTTTTCTCCCATTCATTCAAATAATTTTTCTGATTACTTAAAATAATTCCCAAATAACTATATCTATTCACCACACTTAACTTAATATCTCCCAATAAAAATTCTACATCTTCTCTTTCCTCAGTATTAATCATCATTATATTTGATTTTTCTTCACTAAATTTAATCCCCATCTCTTTACCCACCCTTGCACATGTCCTCAACATAACTTCCATATCTTCTCTTTTTTCTGCACACAAAAATATATCATCTGCAAAAAAAAGACCTGACAAAATATATACTCCCTTACTACCTATTAACGGTATCTCTATCCCTCTTCCTAATCTTTCTATTGCTCTTTCCACTTCTCTCAAATACAACACAAACAAAATAGGTGACATAGGGCATCCTTGCCTTAGTCCCACACCATTTTTAACTTTAATTGATTCTATATTCTCTAATTGATATATATAATAATTATATTCATATAATTTCTTAATAATATCTATTAAAGCTTCATCCATTCCCAAATTTGCTAAACTTATCCATAATCTATTTCTATTTACTCTATCATATGCCTTCTCTATATCTATAAAACTCATATATAACTGTTTATCTGCATTCCTACTCATATCCATAAGTTGTGTAACTACAAATAAACTAAGAATTAAATACAATGGAGAATTATAATTAGGCAAAGTATTGGGATTTTTTTGCTAAAAAAAATTGTTTGCAGAAGAATGCTTAAAAATATCAAACAGCATATTAAAACACTTAGCAAATTATATATAGAGATTTTTGTGTTTCACAGATTGATTTGTAGAGTCAACACAAAAACCATTTTTAATATTTTTTTTATCTTTTGCTATTTTTCAGAAGTTTGAATAATTGAATTTAAAAGAGAAATGCTTTAACCTTTTTCACATGTACCTTAAACATTTGTGTAATAGTCAAACAATGTAGTTTTTAACTATTTTAACCTAAATTCTTATTTATATAGAACAATCTGAAACAGCTTGAATTGAGAGTGTAAAAATATTATCCATTTTATATTTAAATCCACTATTTCCTTTGACAAATTAACTTATGCAAAATCTAGTGATTTACAATAAATTAATATTAAGATCTTTTTAATAAAAATATAGAAACTACTATAATGTTATGATTATTTACCAAGTGCACAGGAAGACTGTAATTAGAAAGAGAAAGGCATTAACCTTTTTCTCATGCATTTTAAATGTTTGTATAATAGCCAAACAATGTAGATTTTGATCATAGAGGGACCTTATGAATCTTTGTGTTGAGGTTTGAGAGATCCCTCTACAGTCAAAAATTATATTATTTAGCTATTATATAAATGTTTAAGGTGCATGTGGAAAAGGTTAAAGCCTTTATCTTTCTAATTACAGACTTCCTGTGTGCTAGGTAAATAATCAGAATGTTACAATAGTTGAATGTATTTATGGATGCCTGATAATAGTGTGCATGTGTATAATGAATTATAATGGTAAAAATATATTTCATAAATAACTATAATAGACCACAGAAGTACTTTCAATTAATTTCTTAACCTTCTTCAACTGAAATTAAATTAATTTCAAAAAAAGTTAATTATAAATGTCCCTCTTCATTATTTTTACTACAATAATTATTCTATAAAAACATTTTATGTACATATTAAAGGTTTAATAAACATTTTCATAAATTTATCTTAATATATTTCAACCCTACTCCTATATAACTGTTATGCACAAATCTAGCACAGGAAGCAAGTACTCTATTAAATTATTACTGTGATCAAGAGATAAATAATAAAGCAGCTTATTATAAATAACTTCAAAATGTTTACTCTACTATAAGTAAATAGTTTTATTGGAATCATAAAAAAATCCTACAACACTAAGCTGTCATGCAATAAGGTCACATACATGCACTGCAACTTATGAAATTGAATAGAATAAAAAAATTAAGACTCAAAAATATTTTCAAAACAAGTATTTAATAACTAATTGATTAACAATAAACAAAAAATGACATAATAGTATAAAATTGTAAATATTCATTTTATCAAAAAATATATTTTCATAAAAATTATGTCAACCAAACAGTTGTTTCTATTTATAAATTAATTTTTAATTCATTAAGTTATTTCTTAAAAATAACTAAGAGTTTTGAAAACAGCATTTTTAAAATCAAAGATAACAATCTCCGATTTCTTACAGGAGGGAAATGAAAAAAAAGCGAAAAACATATTATCGAGAAACAAAAAAAAATTAAATTTACAACAGATTAAATTTTCTAAAAACTATTTCATAATTTGGAAGAGAACATTGACTGAATTATAAGATGTTTCACAATTTGAACATTATCAAAATGAAAATATTTAAAATTATCAATTCTTACAAAAACAATGAAAAAAATAATTTTTTAATTACATAAAAATTAGTGTGCACACACAAAATTCCTTCTAATCATGGCTTTATTGATTCTGGAGTTTTTTCCAGTTGCAATTTCCAATTTTTTCCAATTGAGTTTCTTTTTGAAGACCTCAAGACAGGTACATGGTTAATTTGTCATTTTTTGTTTTGTAGTAATTCCAGGTTAAAAAGTAGAAAATGTTATCCATTGATTTATTTTCCTAAAATTTCCAGGTAAGACTGACATTGACAGAGACTCATACTTTTGGTTGAAGACAAGGTTGCAGATTACTTTAGGGGGTACCTTCTTTACATTTTTTATTCCCTAGCAAAGGTAAGTTACATGGAGAAAAATGATGTCTAGCTTTTAATTGAATTTAACACATGGTTTTTATTGTACAAACCATTTTTATGATTAAACTCATAGAATTGTAAAAGCTTGTTTAAAACTTCTAATATGCTATGCAATAGTTTAATTAAAACTCCTGCTGGCAATGGCTTGGTTAAGACTTCTCTTTTTCTTCTTTATCAGCTGGATTAGCATTTCCTTTTGTAACAGCTAAGTAAGGAAAAATTTTTTCTTACCAGATATTTGGTTCTTCTGACCTATTCACACCCCCATTTTTTTAGAACAATCCTGCCTACAAGCCAATCATAATCTGTCTCTTACATATTTTTTATAGCAACCAATTAGATAATTTTTTATAAATACAATTGTTCCACTATTTCCCTCCTTAATTATAGACATTGAAAAATAAGTCAATAACTTGAATTAATATCATAAAATTCTTGGCATTACTTTCTAAATAATTTTTTTTTTGCAAAAGCAAAACAACGATAAATTTTTGCATTTAAGGGATAAGAAAAAAAGAAAAACAACTCTAATTAAAAATAAAATTTACCAAAAATTTTAAAATCTTATTTTTTTTAAAAAATACTCTTAAAGATAAAACTTTTATCTCTCTTATAAGGTTAAAATTAATATTTGTTAAAAATTTACAAAAAAGAGGAATTTTTTTCTCTCTCAGTACATTTATATAGTTTAAATTAGAACTACTAATTAATTATTATTACTAGAGAGTTAAAAAAAACTTACTTACATTCTTTTACATTTTTCTCTCCCCTCTACAATCATTTATAACATTAAAATATTTCCATATTAAAATCATTATTATTTAATAAATTTAATGTTTGATAATTCTCATACTATCACTTTGGGACTTAACTTTAATTAAATCTTTAATTTAGTCATTAATTAAATGAAGACCCATTATAAAAATAGGCATGAGAAAATTAAATATTATTTTTCCTATTACTTAAATAATTCTAAAGTAAACCTAAGGAATATGCTGCCAACTATCTAATTATTTTTAATGCAGCTATGTAGCCAACTGGTTTTTTTTTTTTTTTTTTTTTTTTATATATATATATATATATATATATATATATATATATATATATATATATATATATATAAAACAAAACAAGTTTTATATAGGTAAAAACCTGCTATCACTTGTATTAATGATCAATAGATGGAGCTTTACCAAGACCTCCAAACAAGCATATGTTTACATAAATGTCAGAGTCAATATTCACTGTCTCTTTCATTTTGCTCCACCCTCAGATCAGCTGATTTCAAGCTGATTTGCTCTCATCAGTGAAGGGATAGGAGTTAGAAACTAGACCTAAATATTAACTCCAAGCGTTTATGCAAAACGTTTCTATCAGTTTGCAAGCATGAATTTTTTAGACACCTAAATGTCTTCAAATTCAGCCTATCAAACTAGATAGCTATATGGGTCTGATATCAGTTCAGTTTCTCCACATAGTCAAAGATTCTGCAATCTATATCATTGCAAGAAAACCTTAAAGGTACATTTATGAAAAACAAAAACAAGTTTTATATACGTAAAAACCTGCTATCGCTTGTATTAATGATCAATAGATGGAGCTTTACCAAGACCTCCAAACAAGCGTATTTGTTTACATAAATGTCAGAGTCAATATTCACTATCTCTTTCATTTTCTACACCCTCAGATCAGCTGATTTCAAGTTGATTTGCTCTCATCAGTGAAGGGATAGAAGTTAGAAACTAGACCTAAATATTAACTCCAAGCGTTTATGCAAAACGTTTCTATCAGTTTGCAAGCATGAATTTTTTAGACACCTAAATGTCTTCAAACTCAGCCTATCAAACTAGATAGCTATATGGGTCTGATATCAGTTCAGTTTCTCCACATAGTCAAAGCTTCTGCAATCTATATCATTGCAAGAAAACTTTAAAGGTACATTTATGAAAAACAAAAACAAGTTTTATATATGTAAAAACCTGCTATCGCTTGTATTAATGATCAATAGATGGAGCTTTACCAAGACCTCCAAACAAGCGTATTTGTTTACATAAATGTCAGAGTCAATATTCACTGTCTCTTTCATTTTGCTCCACCCTCAGATCAGCTGATTTCAAGATGATTTGCTCTCATCAGTGAGGGATAGAAGTTAGAAACTAGACCTAAATATTAACTCCAAGCGTTTATGCAAAACATTTCTATCAGATTGCAAGCATAAATTTTTTAGACACCTAAATGTCTTCAAATTCAGCCCATCAAACTAGATAGCTATATGGATCTGATATCAGTTCAATTTTTCCACATAGTGAAAGCTTCTGCAATCTATATCATTGCAAGAAAACTTTAAAGGTACATTTATGAAAAACAAAAACAAGTTTTATATACATAAAAACCTGCTATCTCTTGTATTAATGATCAATAGATGGAGCTTTACCAAGACCTCCAAACAAGTGTATTTGTTTACATAAACGTCAGAGTCAATATTTACTGTCTCTTTCATTTTGCTTCACCCTCAGATCAGCTGATTTCAAGCTGATTTGCTCTCATCAGTGAAGGGATAGAAGTTAGAAACTAGACCTAAATATTAACTCCAAGCGTTTATGCAAAACGTTTCTATCAGTTTGCAAGCATGAATTTTTTAGACACCTAAATGTCTTCAAACTCAGCCTATCAAACTAGATAGCTATATAGGTCTGATATCAGTTCAGTTTCTCCACATAGTGAAAGCTTCTGCAATCTATATCATTGCAAGAAAACTTTAAAGGTACATTTATGAGAAACAAAAACAAGTTTTATATATGTAAAAACCTGCTATCGCTTGTATTAATGATCAATAGATGGAGCTTTACCAAGACCTCTAAACAAGCATATTTGTTTACATAAATGTCAGAGTCAATATTCACTGTCTCTTTCATTTTGCTCCACCCTCAGATCAGCTGATTTCAAGCTGATTTTCTCTCATCAGTGAGGGATAGAAGTTAGAAACTAGACCTAAATATTAACTCCAAGCGTTTATGCAAAACGTTTCTATCAGTTTACAAGCGATAGCAGGTTTTTACATATATAAAACTTGGTTTTTGTTTTTCATAAATGTACCTTTAAAGTTTTCTTGCAATGATCTAGATTGCAGAAGCTTTCACTATGTGGAGAAACTGAACTGATATCAGACCCATATAGCTATCTAGTTTGATAGGCTGAGTTTGAAGACATTTAGGTGTCTAAAAAATTTATGCTTGCAAACTGATAGAAACGTTTTGCATAAACGCTTGGAGTTAATATTTAGGTCTAGTTTCTAACTTCTATCCCTCACTGATGAGAGCAAATCAGCTTGAAATCAGCTGATCTGAGGGTGGAGCAAAATGAAAGAGACAGTGAATATTGACTCTGATGTTTATGTAAACAAATACGCTTGTTTGGAGGTCTTGGTAAAGCTCCATCTATTGATCATTAATACAAGTGATAGCAGGTTTTTATGTATATAAAACTTGTTTTTGTTTTTCATAAATGTATCTTTAAAGTTTTCTTGCAATGATCTAGATTGCAGAAGCTTTCACTATGTGGAGAAACTGAACTGATATCAGACCCATATAGCTATCTAGTTTGATAGGCTGAGTTTGAAGACATTTAGGTGTCTAAAAAATTCATGCTTGCAAACTGATAGAAACGTTTTGCATAAACACTTGGAGTTAATATTTAGGTCTAGTTTCTAACTTCTATCCCTCACTGATGAGAGCAAATCAGCTGATCTGAGGGTGGAGCAAAATGAAAGAGACAGTGAATATTGACTCTGACGTTTATGTAAACAAATACGCCTATTTGGAGGTCTTGGTAAAGCTCCATCTATTGATCATATATATATATATATATATATATATATATATATATATATATATATATATATATATATATATATATATATATATATATATATATTGTACCCTTGGTTCACCCCATCATAAATTAAATTGAGAGTAAATTTGAGAATAATTATAAATTTTATAAAATAAATATATACTCATTATAAAAGATTAAAAAAATTAACCAATGACCTATCACAATTTGAAATGTATTAAAAATAAGCAGATGATATTTTTGGGTGGAAATTGATTGGAAAAATTATGGATAGAAAGAAAGTAATTTAGTTGTTCCATAAAATTTAGTTTAAATTTTTTAAATATTATTATTTTTAGTTTAACAAGTAAACTAATTATTATCTATTTATTAACCTAAAACTATTTTATAAAGTTTTTTTTTTGAACTATGGAGTACAGAAATTTTATATCTCTATTGGTGGTCAAACAATATTCAGTAACATGAAAAATATCCTTGGAATCATTATATCACTAAAAATAAAGAATAAAACAATGGAAGGAAAAAGTTGTGAATTCATGCAAACATGTTATAGGATAACAAAGGAGTTTGATGAAAAAATAGTGAGCATTATATTAATACAATAAGTTAATTACTAAGCAAGATGAGATAATTCTATGTCATGTCTGTAATAAAAATTACAAAGAACTGGATTGGAATGTGTAGATAGTCCAAAAGAAAAATACTCATAATAGTGTGGATTACAAAGGCTTTAAGATGATGAATATTAAATCAGTAAAGAATGCTAATGAAAATATTTACCTAAGGAAAGTTAGATTTAATATTTGAAGAGAGCAAGCAGAAGTGTATCTGGCTAATAATTTAAATTACATAAAATATATTAGAAGATCATTTGTTATTTCAGTAAAACGATTATGTATGATGAACTTTAGAGATGAATTTTGGAAATTTAAATGAATGATATAAAAGTGGAATGATGTGTTGACCCTGTATGAACTAAAAGAGAAATTAATTAGAGAAATATTTTACCTACATTTTAAATAAGACTGTAAATATTTACTATGAAGTAAATAAAATGAGATTAAAAAGTACTATGAGAGTGATAAAATTAAATAAGTAATGATGATAAATAATAAGGAATAGATATAAATTTTGATGGAAACACTTGAACAAACTTATGAAATAAATATTTTATTGTTTAAAATGTATATCATGTATATTGAGGACAATATTGATGTGTACTAAAAGGGAATGTTGTAGAAAATATTAGAATCAAAGGATAACACTTGCAAAAATGTGAATAGTGAAATATAAGATTGGATTTATGACAATTTAATATTATAATAAAAAGAAAGGAGTCTACAATAAATAAATAAATAAATATATATATATATATATATATATATATATTATATTTATTTATTTATTGTATACTTATATATATATATATATATATATATATATATATTTAATCAAGTTGAAAATAAGCTTTGTTGTCAAGTAAAAAACAAACATCAAGTTGTGAATTATTTACGTTGGAATTTTGCATTTCATTATATTACTATGAAAACAATAGAGCAGAAGAAAAAGGGGACACCAACTGTCAGTTATTGTAAAACGTTTGAAATGATTTGGTTACCATAGAAATTAAAATTCCTCAAAGATGAAGCTTGGTAAAATCATATTATGTTTTTTAAAATATAATTTTTTAAAAATTTTATCATTGTGTTTGAATAGTTTTTAAGTTTTATAATTTAAACAATTATTATAAAGATATGGGGATAACTAAATATATAAAAATTAACTTATTTTATTTATTTTTATGTGTAATTAATTGTTTAATTTTTTTATTTTGTTATGAATTATTAAATAATAATAAATGGGGTTAAACAATAATCTAAGTAAATATTAAACATAAAGGTAATAATATGTATTAACTTAAAGAGAATAAAATAGATGTGTCTAAAAATATAATGTTAAAATATATATTATGATATTTAAATTTTAATCTTATATTTAATTCAAAATAACTATAGTGTATTTCTTTCAATCCTGATTTGTAATTCTGTATAGTTTATTATTGGTAAGAGATATAAGAAACGGATATAAGTTGAATACGAAAGCAAGGAAAATGGCATAATTAAAATTAGCAATAGGGGGTTAGTATCTATGTTTGTACTAGATATATTAAATATAGGAATTTCTTATTCTATGGTGTACTAAAATATATTATAGTAATATTCATGATAGTATAATGAAAATTAAAATTAAGTTATTTCAAGATTTAAGTTTTTATAGTTTTAAAGTATACAATATATTTTTTATTTCTATTTATTCACAGAATTGAATAGTAGGGCTATTAGAAAGATTTAGTGGGTTATTAAAAACTAATAGTTCAATAATTGTTAATTAAAATTTTATTGGTATAGAGTGAAAGAGATCAAAAATAATAAATGTCATAAGATATAATAGAAAAAGAATACTTCAGAATATTAAAATAAGATGATTTTTATTTTTAAAAAAATACATATTTTTTAATCTTTTTATAAATTTAGAGTTGTCAAGATTTTATAAATTATATCTGGTAACAAAAGCTCTAAATAACAATGATTGTAAATAGTAGACATAAAAGGTTTTTGATTATCAATACTATGTTATAGCACAATCATTGGATAAGAAAATAAAGTTAAACTATAGCAGTAAAACCTTATATTATTAAATGAAGATAGTTAATTTCTAGTTCTTGACAATTATCATTAAGTTAATATAAAAAAATTTGAATGTTTAAATAATTTTTTTGTGTTATATTATTATATAATTTTCTTTATATTGTTATTTATTAAATTATTTATTAGTTTAAAGATAATTATTAAAAAATTGTAAATAATATATTAATAAATTTAATATTTATAAGTTGAATTAAATATTTACAGTTGTGTTTTTTGGTCTGAATCATCATCCCAACACTATCTTCACAGAGTACTAAGTGTAATTTACTAATTAAAGTGCAAAATTTAAATTTTGAATAAGACTTAATGTAAGTCCAAGATAATGTATAATAATTATTTAAGAATAACATTTTAAAAGATATATTAATCTATTACAAACTACTATGATCACATAAGTAATTAAGGAAGAATATGTTCTGAATGTACTAAATTATGTTTATTTAATGGAAAATCAGATTATTAATTGTTTTATTGTTAACATTATATATTATTATTTTAATTGAAATAAAAGTGTTTCTGTATTATTAAAGTATTATAGATCATAAAAACATAAAAAAATATGATAGTTTTATTTATAATTATGATAATTAACACCTTTTCTTAATTATTACATTAGCAATAGAATTAAGTAAAATCCCTCTTTATATGTTATAGGTTGAATATATAGCTAATTAAAAATCAATGATAATCCTAAGATCTCCTCCTCCTCCTTCTTCCTCTTCTTCTTTTTCTTCCTCTTCTTCTTCTTCTTCTTCTTATTATTATTAATAATAATAATAATAATAATAATAATAATAATAATAATAATAATAATAATAATAATAATAATAATAATAATAATAATAATAATAATAATAATAATAATAATAATAATAATAATAATAATAATAATAATAATAATAATAATAATAATAATAATAATAATAATAATAATAATAATAATAATAATAATAATAATAATAATAATAATAATAGCTCTATAAGAATAATAATGATTGGGAACAAATATACAGTAAAGTCATAATATAAAATTATTAATTAATTCACATTAAAGTTGATAATTAAAAGATGTTTTATTATATTTATGTAGGTATTGTTGTTAGTCATGGGAATAACTAGATCCTTAATAAGGTGCCATTTTTATGCCCCTTTTAATCAAAAAATTAGCACATCAGTTTTTACTTCCCATTATTTAGAAACTGTTCACAAACCTGATTTTGACAATACAAAAATACTTGCTAATTTGGAAAGATATGATTTAAGAACTTTGAGAGAGTCAATTGAAATTTTAAAGAGAACTACTGGTTTAAATAGGACTGATGAAGCACAACATATTCCAGCTATGTGGAAACCTCTCATTTTATCTAATATTAACTTAAAATTAATAGATGAAAATACTGACAGAAATAAACATTTTGATAAGACTAATAGTGTGAATGCTGAACTTGAATCTCATTTTTCATCTTGCACACAGTCACGTTATTATTTAAGATCTAACGGTTTTTCTTTCAAAAGTTAACCTTGATAATGTGGGTGCTAGTCTGTTGAAATATCGGTGTTTAATGGAAAATAATACATGGTACAGCCCAAAAAGTTATAATATATATATATATATATATATATATATATATATATATATATATATATATATATATCTATATAATTTGTAATTTGTGTAGAGTCAAGTTATATAAGATATTAACAGATTCTATTTACTCATGAAAAAAAAAAGAAATTCAAATTCAATAAGAAATGTTAGTAGATTATGTAATCATGCTTATTAGTATTTGACAATACTCAATAATACTTTACCCTGGTGAGTGAAATAGTCAGAAAGATGTTTAATATTACTCTTATCTAACTTAAGCTATTAAATGATTGCATGGATTATAAGAATTGCATCAATATTATCTAGGAGGATATTAGCATCATTTGTAAGCAATGAAATAAACCTAATTTTCCACATATTTTAATAATCCATATCTGTGTAATATCCATATACAATTAATTGTCAAAAGATTATCATAAGATTGGACAAATTATTACACTGTCATATCATATTTATGACTACATCTAAATCTTTTAATGGTTATAAAACTACACTTAATGATTTATCTGATTATATGATATATTTAAAGTCATTCATTGTTTTTTATACTTGAGATGTTACTGTTTTCATGTCATAACATTGATTTCAAAAAGCAAAAGTTAAATTCTACTTGAATATACATCTTATGCTTGTGAAATTCACAATGAATCATTTTGGCTCCATTGAAAAATTCAGAAATGGGGTGATTCCTGGGATAACTTATTCTACAATATTCCATGTTTTATTCTGGTTATCATCCTTTATAATGTTCATTAATTCCTTTAAGTAAGACCTAATTTTACTCACAATTGGGCTCTAACAGATTTTATTTGTTAATCTAAATTAAATGCAATCATTTTGTTTGAAAATATAATTTTAATACTACAAATGATTTAATAATTTTGCTAATCAGTTATCAATCATTTGATTTTTTTAACATAGTTATGACACTGATGGAAATTCTCATCAGATGTTTCTTACCATTTTTTTTGGTATCATCTATAAAAGCAAATAGTTTCATTCTATCACACAATCACCATTTTATATCTCTACAAAGGCTGTTCAATGAATACAAGAAGGTCTGTGCATAAAATCCTTATCTAGTGTCTACTCATCCAATATTCCCAGACTAGTTTCTAACTTGTGGCTTTCACCAGTGAGAAGCCTTGGATTTGAGAGCACTGCATCTAGATCTTAGGATCTATTGCATTCATTGATTACAAAGGCTTGCACTTGGAACTACTGCCTAAGGAGTTTGCTACTGTTAATTTTATTCTATGTATTTCAATTTTTGAATTTTTTGGTAACCAAATAGAATAGTTTTGTGACAAGTGTTCATGTTTTATTTAATTCTTATGTATAAAATGTGTTATGCATTATGGATAATTATGGTTCATATAATCATATTTTCCATCTTTACATTTTAAGTGACAATTCCAAACTATTTATCATCAACAGCCAAGTATTTACAACATTATTATATTTGTAAGTAAAAAAGAGAATAGTTTGATCATTGTTGAACAATTGAAACTGTTAGCTGAAATAAAAAATTTAATAAAAATATTATATTGCAATGAGTGCATGAAGAAGTGTTTTAATAATATTATTATTATTATTATTATTTATATTAAAACATTATTTGAAATGAATTATTTATACTTACTAAATCATTTAATGACATATGTGTTGTAATTCCTCAATGTAAAAGATTTTGCAATGTTCATAGTTTTATATCATTGTTTAGCTATGTCATCTTTGGTAATTGCAATGACTATTCCATAATTATCTTTCAGTTTACTGACCTTCTAGAAAAAGTTATCATCTGACAGTGGTATCATAATGTAGTAATAAAGTAATAATCTTCCTTCATTAATAAGCTACTGATTTAATGTAATACGTTTATTTTCTGGAATTGTCAAATATAAAGTATCTGTTGTGATACTTTATAAAACAAAGTTATTGCGCATATAATAATGCATTAATAATAGTTTATTTACTTTTTTAGATCTTTATTAATATATTACCTTTAACATTAAAGTTAAAAATATGCAAAGAATATATACATTTTTAATTGAAAAAGGGCAATAAAACTATTCATTTCAAAACTTCAAAAATGCACTTCTGTTAGTTGGAGAATATTTTAATTACTCTCTTGTTACTATAATGAAAGAATATTTTATATTTAATTGTACACAGTATTTTTTTTATGTGAACCATATTCTCGTTATAAAATCATTAGTTTTAATTTGTAACTATTACAGGTAAATAAAATGTTTAAGAATCAAAATAATAATTTAGTATTTGGATTTTTTTAACAATATATAAGTCCATACAAGCCCAAATAGAAAGAATACTATTTGTATCCTAAATATATTTATTTTTATATTATTTTATTTAATTATTCTAATTTTCTGAATAAAAATTACCTCCCAATTTAAATCTAGTTGAAATTTTGCATACATATTTATTTCTGATAAAAATACATTTTTTAGAGTTTGTAAACAATTTTAGCAAAAAATTAGTAAAAAAAAAAAAAACTTATATTTTTATATGTAACTTTGATAAACTTCTTGTAACTTAAAACAATGATTCATTGAAACCTGTTTTTGATAATTAAATATTACATATATGAAATTAAAAAGTAGTAAATAAAAAAATATAAAGAAAAAAATTTTTTAATGTTTTCTTCAGCTTTCAAAAATAAAAGCATGGAGTTCTCATGTTTGAAAGTAATTCTACTTTCTATCAATTTTTATGGGCTTCTTACCACACAAGAATTATAATTTAATATTGATTTTTTTATTGCCTTGCCACTAAACACTTGGAAAAACATATATGTAATTTCAATATATTTTCTGAAAAACAATCAAGTCAGAAAACATATTAATAATAAATAATTCATGTCAGATTCTCAAAAAATTATTTAAATAAATTTGCACTTAAACATCACATGATCACTATACCCTATGCTTTCACAAGTTGTTAAATAGAGGCAACTCTCCACACATTAGTACCCCCAGACTAAGTCAGAGTAATCAATGAATGCAAGACAGTTTGTATATAAAATTCCTATCTAGTGCCTCCTCATATTCCCAGACTAGTTTCTAGCTTATGGCTTTTATCAGTGAGGATCCAAGCCAAAGATAAAAACTAGTCTGGGGATATTGGATGAGTAGGCACTAGATAGGATTTTTTTGCACAAATTTTCTTGCATCTATTGATTATTTTGATTTGCACTGAGTGTCACTACTATATGGGTTGTACCTGTGTTTAAAATTTGCAACTGATTCCCACTTTCTTGTTTCAATGTCAATCTATTTGTCAGATTAATCTTTTTTGTCTGATGAACCAATTGGCATTGTTACAAGAAAGTGGGTGTTATTTGCAAGATTGTTTAAATGATTATTTGGGAATCTGATTTTTGAATTTAGAATTTATTGAAAAACTTGTTAAAATCATTGAATTTAATTTCTATTTATGTAAAGCACAATTAAAAACATAAGCATCCCACACTTTTATTTATAAAAAAATTATTTTTTTACTTTTTAATGCAATAAAAGCAGATTTTTAAAAATATTAAAAAAAAAATCTTTTTATTTATTATACATTCAAATTATATATCAAAAATTTATATATTAATTATATTTTGGTACATATATAATAAAGTTTGTATTATTTGATGCCATCTGTGTTAAGTGTTATTTGTATAACATAACTTTAATAACTTGAAAGTGTAGACAATTAAATTGATAAGAATTATTGTTCATAAGTATTAGAATATACACTATAATTATCTTTTATAATTTTGATACAGAATAGAAATTATATCGTTATAAAATATTTCCAGATGTTATCTTAAAAACAACCTAGAGCTTTCTCCATTACTTTTTCTCAATAATTATAGTAATAACCATTTAAGAGATCATATATTGTATGAATAGCAGAGACATGACTGGTGTGTGATCTATGAACTCTCAAATTCATCCATCTACTATTGTGCTAAATATACTTGTAATTCATATATATATATATATTCTGACCTTGTAATTATGCATCCTCACTTCCAGATAATATATGGTATAAAATAAAACGGGTTCTATAAAATATTCCGTACTAAAATTAAAATGTTTCACTAGCTCAAATTTACAATACGAATAAAGTTCAGTTTATAAAAATAAAATTAAATAAATATTTAATATTTTCATGAGACTTGAAGTGAAATACAGTTGACAAGATAGATTACATTGAGCCAATATTCTACAGGATACTACCTCAATGGCATAAGAACACTATCCCCCCTTTATTACTATTTTAAATAATAAACTCATAGTATTCTTACGACTTTAATAACTTCTACTCACTAAGATTAAACTAATAATTAAATCTTAATCTTCTATTTAATAATAATCTAGCTCAATAAAATAATCTCAGGTTCATAAAGTTTATTCTAAGTTAATAAAAATACGGTAGTAAAATATGAGAAGGGATTTTATGTCATAATCTACTACACTTAAACTAATAATAATAAATAACAATAATAATATTCTTCATATAATGATATAATAAATATGTGGTAGCATTTTAATAATCTAACAAACAAAATATGTGTGGCAACTGATAGCATATAATTTAATATAATATTGTGATAACTGATTTATGACCAATAAAATAATGTAAGATTATGATTATTTAATTATAATGAATACCAATAAAATATTTAAATTCTTAAATAATTCTCTATTTATCTTATTGTGCAAAATTATATATTTGTTTCAGTTATTATGCATATGTCGTGTTTTCATGCAGCGATGTGGAGAAATAAATAACTCTGACACAAAATGTTTTTAAATAACAAAATTTAACAAAGTTTATTACTAACAATAAATAACTAAACAATTTATTTACATTATTTACAGTGGATATCCTTAACACTTTTATTTTACAGTTTGATCTACCTGGTTATATAAAAAATAATAATTTATATTTCAATTATATTTTATTTAGATTTAGGACAAAATTTAAAAAAAATATATTATTTGGTTTCTCATTATGGTTAACTTATTACAAATAAATTTATCTACTTTATTAGCAACAGCATTTTATCATTAATATTATTAAACTATCCTATTTTAAAAATTCATACTTAGAAACATTCCATAGAAAACAAAATTTTATAATGAGTATGGATTTCTCAAAATATTAAAAAAATTCATCTTGCAAAGTCAAAGATGTTATACAAAATATTATTCAAAATTCAATACTAGATTTTAGTATTTATCACACAATGTTTACTAATCATAATATATTCTTCTTTAAGCCTTACTTTAGTATGATATAAGTTTAATCATTAATAGATTTCTGTTAATCAATAAACAAAAATATACTATGCATATTGTTTACATAATCTACTTTGTACTATTGTATTTTTAAAAAAAAATGCAATACTTATTTTTTTCTTAAAAAAAAATAATACTAAAGCATTTAAAATTATTATCACTTTAAAAAAAAAAAATCTTTGTTTATATACCCTATTTTAAAAATTTTATATTTCATTTCCGAAATAAAATTCAAAATATATTTTATGATTCTTTTCTTTCCCTGGGACACTTTGGATCTTCAATTTTAAGTTATAACATTCTGCTCCTTATAAGCAACTAAACTAATCTTATACAAAAAACGATAGCACAACCTCAGTTCTAAATTATTTATCACTTCCCTTAAACATATCTTACTAAACGATGCAGTTACATGAAATAAAGATAGCGAAAATAGATGTATAGGATTAAGGAAGAAAGCTAGAGTATTACTCTTAACATATCTCAAAATCATGGTACAGTGCGAAGAGGTAGGACATTTATCTGCCTAATATCCTCTAGTATAGGGATGATGTTAAAGCTATTTTTTCAGCTTTATTAGAACATCAAATATTTAAAGAAGTATAAACACTGTCCAATAAAATATGTATCAGTCATAGGGCTATGTTAACTATGCTGATAACCACATAAAGACTAAATATTATTCCCATTCCTTATCATATCCTATTTTAAATATACATCATCTTGGTTTCCTGCTAACTATAGTACTTCCAAGCCACTATCTCAACATTATTTCTCAAGATTTTTCTACATCTTACATCGATAAATAGCTATCTGCATTTACAAAACAATAAATAAAATTCATTAATAGTTAAACAATCTTACGATCCCATAAGAAAAGTCTGCTTACTTCATTGCTCTGTATGTTTAATCACATACGATTTACTTAGACAATATTTGAATATTCCATATCATAAAATTTTTAAAAAGAATCACATAATTATTTGTTATGTTGGATTATATCACTAATAAAAAAAATTAAAAAAAAATTGTCGTATGCATATTTCCAAATCAATCCTATCTCATAATGTTTTTCTTTAAAATGTTATATAAAAATGCGTTACATATAATTAAAAAAAAACTTTTACACTTCATTCTTCCAATTTATGGATGATCTAAAGAAAACAAAAAAAAAATACATTATAAATTATTAATAGTTATTATTATTACCAATAACATTATCTAGTCATCGTGTTCAGTAGGCTTCCTTTGTCCACTTGAGCACTGCAGATATAAAAAATTCACACTCATACACTTTATATTAAAATATTTTTTAGCTAAATTATTAGATTGTTATATTATAAGATTTTAATATTAACAAATTAATGTTTTTATGTTTTTCCTAATCTTATATAAAATTTTAGATTTAAATTAGGTTAACAAAATAAAAAGAATCAAAACTATAGTTACATATTTTCTTGACGATAGTTCCTGATAAGTCCAAAATGCTTATTATTTTCTCTAGAGTTTTTTAAAAATGTTCTCCAAGCGCATTAAAGTTTAAAAACAAAAATAATTATTAATCCATATAGTAACATTTTAGAAAATAATCCTTGGTTTTAGTATTTTTAGGACGATAATATTAATTAATACCGTGAAGCTTCTTAATCTTCTCTACCAATATTCTCTGCATATATGATGCATCAATCCATCTAATTTAACTTTGAAAAATATTCGATAAACTTTTAAGTACTATTTGTATTTCCATGGATCCATTTTTTTTTATTCATCTATGTGTTCACTTCTATCTCTGTTTCCTTCTTGATACATTTAAAACTTTCGTTTGGTATTTTTTTTTTTATAAATCTCTTTTAAAATCAAAACTTCAAATACTTTTGAACAAATCTTTTCCAAGTACATTTTAAATAATTCGAAAATGGGATATTTTAATATCAAAAAACGCTTCTATAATATAATCTCCTGGGTTCTTTCTTAAATTTTGCACTCGAAAATATTTTTTAAAAATGTTACCTTTAGAAAGGATATAACATTTTATTCCTTTGAATATCATACTATATAAAATAATTCAGGCAATATATAATTGTCTTATTACCATTTAAAAATAAATCTTGGATCAGTCAATAAATAATACGTTTCCATACACTTTTTAGACTCCGTATAGTGTCCGAGCTGTGGTTTTTTTTATGTACCAAAAAAGTTCTCCGGTTATGCATAAATAAAGCTGTATCAATAAATATTCAAATATTTCTTCAGCGTTACAATTTCTATCCATTTTATTTTGTAGTATATTCATTTTTATTGCTTAGTTTAGGTTAAACTTTTAGATAAAATACAACTGGTAAGTACTTTAAAAATTAGAAAATCATATTAAACGAAATTATTAAAATATTTTTAGTTTATACTCTCTTTTGCAAAAAATATTTTTAAAATTATCAATTAGTTTTTTGCAGATAAAGTTATAAGAAAGTACTAAAAAAAATTGACTAAATAAAAGATTTTAAAAATACTATCTTTTGATAGTTATAATTTACCTCTCTCCGGTTTCAATACATTTTTTAATCTCCCCCTCTAACTTAGTTACCACGATATTTATCGTCTGCAAGAATACCAATTTTTTATTGGTCAATTCTTACCCCAACTTGAAAACAAATTTACAGATTTTCAATTTATAGCAGAATTATATTTGAAAAAAAAATGATGATGTAATAAACCCAAAATATTATTTAAAATATTACTTTTAAATAAATTATTATTTTATTAAAACTATTTAAACATTTAAAATAACTTTTAAAATAACCTTAAATAACCTATTTCATTTATCTATTTAATTTATCTATTTTTATTTGAATAAAATATTTAATTTTTATTATATCTGCATTCGTCTTTATTATATTACTATTTAAAACATTACATCATTTAAATATGCAATAACGACAGTTAACTTAATATTTATTATTATTTGCTTTTATGATAGGCAATAATTCTATCCAATTCTATAATATAACTTTTAAAATATTTTAAACTTTGTTATTAATTCAAACAAGCAGTGTGTGATAGTATACATTAAAGATCACATGATTACTAACTTTGACAGACAATTTTCAATCTATTTCTCTGCCTAGACTAATAAAATTGATACACTTATTATATTATATAAAATAATTATAAAAAATTTGGAAGAACAATTTAGAAAATATAGAACTAGATATAATTTTCACCATCATAAAGTTTATTTTAAAATATACTATATTAATTTTTACTATTTAAATATGATTACAAATCTAAATATAGCATTTATTAAATCATATGTTTTACACTATTAAAATCGGATTTTTAAATATACTTTTAATTATTTATAGCTGTGTTATTTAATATGGCCAGCTTTTACAACCATATGCAACAATATTTTAAGCTTTATATAACTATTTTTAAATGATTTTATATATTACATATTCTCTTTAGCTTCAAATTGTACTTTAAAGATATAATTGACTTAATATAATTAATGTATTAAAAGAACATATTCTAAATTTAAAATTTTTTAGTAATTGACTGTTATGAATTATTACTGACATATAGAAAAGGGCACAATATATATATTTGCTGCGAGATCTTCAAAGATTGTGTGCATATTTTTTTATGTTTTATCTTTCTATCTTTTTTTTTAATGTGGCCATACTAAATTTACAAAAATCATGATGATTATGTAATATTAGTGACCAGGACAGAGATATTCTGGGACAAAGAATTCTAGCTGCATTTGACAGAAATAACATAGAATTATTGTATCACATAACCTAAATATCAATGGATCTCAAGTCAGTGTATCATTTCCAGTGGTTGAAGGTCATATGATCTCTGCAGCGACACTGTCCGAGAATTATTCTTTATAAGTAAGAGTAAATATCACTTGAATATTTTTTACGTTATTTAACAGTGTTTATATTCAACGTTGTAATTTATTTTCTTAATAAATAAAAAACCAATTTCAATTTTTTTTTTTCTGCGAATATATCAAATGAGTATAGTCTAAATCTTCAAATAAATTTATTATATACGATCATAGTTTTAAAGAGAATTTATACACATACTTTACAATTTGTTTATATATTCACCACAGTCAAAAAGTGAAAAATAAATCAGGGCTTATTTAAATTCTTTCAGCTAAAATCTATAGAAATTGGTTTCTTTTTTATATTTCTTAAACAGGAATATATATAATTTTTTTTGTGCTGTGCAATGAATAGGTAATGCCATTAAGATGCACGTAATAAATGAATCGATAATTCCTTATTTCGGTCGCCTATATAATTTCATGTATACAGAAGTTAGGATGTTTTGAAATAACTGAAGAGTGAAGATGTTTTTATAATGCGTTTTTATATAATAGACTTTTTCTTCTAACTTCTTAATTTACCACCTTTTGAATATTAAAAAAAGAGTAGAGTATATTACTTTTATATCTGATGCATTTAGCGAATATTTTATAGAAATTAAAAAAAAAAGAAAAGATTGCTAACCATCAAGACCTTGCATTTCAATCGTATAGAATACAATTTTCTCTTAAATATATATATGTTTAATGAAATAAAAAAAATTATTTTTAAAAATGTCTTATAGTTTTCAAGTTTATATATATATATATATATACTGCATATATGTATACAATAAGAAAGTAAAACCGGAAACTCATCAATCGCATTGGACTCTCTTGGTGAATATCGTCAGGCTTTCAATTTTTCGTTATTCACACTATAGTAAATTATAACAAATTATATTTTACAAACATCAGTGAAAGTTTACTATTACCTTCAATCGACTCTTAATAAAATTTGTAAATAGAACTGTTGCTCTTCAAAAACACATCTAAACAGGCATGACATAGCCTGCTGCAGACCAAGGGCTACTCCATCAGCCATCCAAAGATAAACAACGAAGGAAAAAGTACTACTAACTAATATACAGGCTAGTCAATTGCTGTATGTGAAACGTTATTGTTTTTGATTTGTTGGTTTTTTTTAATCTAAAAATATATCGATATCTATTTATTGCTTATAAGCTCGTTTTGCACTAACGATCAAGAAAAAAAACTCTTAAATGTGCTAGTAATCTGAAAGATTTTTAAAGTTTTATTAGGTCATCCAGATTCGAACCATGGTTATGATCGTGGAAGGGCTAATACAGTAGCCATCATATCTGTATACAGAAGCAAACAAATAATGTCTGCTATTAAAAACGTGCTCGCACACATACACATTTCACATATTAACCCGTAGTAATTACTTTTCGCATATATATATATATATAAGTATCTTACTTGACAAAAAAGTAGGGCATTTGTTTCGTCTTTAACTACAAAAAATATTGACATATAGAACCCATAACATCCTAATAAGATAACAGTATTAATTGCTGGTGAAGATAACTTGACAATTCTGAAAGAAAAAAAAATTATTATATTTATATAAAAGTTTTTTTTTAATAATAACACAATATAATATCTATATAAAGATATTTTTCTTTAAAAATAACCCATCTAATTATTTAACATAATCTAATTTTTTAAAAACTAAATAAATATGTTTTGTTACATAAGCACAACAATAGGTGCTAAAAAGAATATAATAAAATTCAAGGTCTCTATTTTAGTACTACCTACAATAAATTTGAGTAATCAGTGATGAGCAAATGATAGTGTATTCAAATCCCCATCTTCAAATCAACTTCTAATTTTTGCCCTTATGATGAGATATGGAATTCAAAGCTGGAAGATAATGCAGTTATGCAACCATCTTAAGTTCTATTTTATTCCTCAAGCCAAAGCCCTGAAATTCAAAAAACCTTAAGTGAATCTAAACCATCCTGTTTGAGCAGTTAGTTAGATCTCACCTTCAATTGATACCTATGTATATAAATCTCAATTATTTATTAACTTTACATTCTTGCCTCACTCATAATAACAACAAATCATTCTCTACCATTTATAATAAGTTTGAGTAACCAATAATTGTCAGATAGTAATGCATTTATTTATTATTTATTTAGCATATACATTTAGTTAGCTTAACTATTAAAAAGATACCATAAAGAAATGTAGAGATTCCATCCAGGACATAAAGTCATTAGAAATATATTAATTTTTTCAATTTTGCTACTGTAGCTATAAATCTGAAGTCATTAATTAGGTGATTCATAGTTTGTATTTGGTGATATTTACAAAAATCAGTGGCTGATAAATTTTATTTAGGAAACAGATGATCAAAACAACCATAGATTATTCAGAATCTTTTGGTAGATCCTAATTGGAATCTTATTAGAATTTTATGTCTATGCCATAGTTCATAGATTTGAAGATTCTTGGCTGAAAATAAAAAAAAAATATTTTGATTTAAAATGAGTCTTAGGCAGTAAAACTATATCTTGAATTACTGACAACTCTGATTTGCATAATAGTTTTTATACAATTTATGTGAAACAATTTTTCTAATATCTAATTGAAGAATATTTGAAAAAATAGAAAATCTTTGCAAAGAAGACTTAAGACTATCGGTAATATGGTAATATTTAATTATCTAGAAGTTTAACGTTATAACATTTTTTCCAAACATGGTCATAATATGCTAAAGTTAAAAAAGCTACCAATACAGTATTTGCATTACAATCTCAGGTAGTTCCAGTCAGCTTTCAAAAAGGTTATTTCTTAGAAATTAATTTTGAACTAATCATAAATAAAAAAGAAAAATTGGTTAGCTATGATCCAAGTCACTCCTAATTAGCATTGGTAGAATCATATTTTAGACAAAATTATACATTAAGATAAGAAGATGATTCATAGTTGTTTAGATAAAAAAAATTGAGTATATTGTTTCATTGAATTAGGATATGGATCTCATTCATAAATTTCTATTTTAGGAAATAATCTTTTTTGAGAAGTCAAGGCAATATGATTAACATAAAAAAATTTCTACATTCTATTTTGGGAAAATTACTGATAAATATATTAAATAAATTAAGTGAGAGAACATATATTTTGAATCAACTATAATGATAATTTAATAATCATAGAATAATAAATTCTTATAACAACTATATAAATATCAAATTTTTTATATACATAAAAAGCCTTTTTCAGCACCTGATTAAATGCCCTTTTCAAATGTTAATAATCTATTAGTTAATGAACTATTACAGACCTAAAACCATGTAGTGTTCAATAATGAAATTAAAACAACCAATACCAACATAAATCATTAAAATAAATCAGAACCTACATATAAATCCATTAATTACAAAATAATTGACTATATCATAACAATATAATAAATAAAATAAATTTCATGCATTTTTTTACAATTATATATATATATATATATGTCAATTTATATAATTTTCTATTCATTTTTAATTAAGATATTATATTAAAAATAATTTAACTAATTGTATGAATATTTACAAGACTTCTATAAATTTGGTTAATAAGTGGTTAATTAAAAATGAATGAAAAATTATATAAATTGACATATACATAATTGTAAAAAAAAATGCATGTAATTTATTTTATTTATTATATTGTTATGATATAGTCAATTATTTTGTAATTACTGGATTTATACATAAGTTCTGATTTATTTTAATGATTTATATTGGTATTGGTTGTTTTAATTTCATTATTGAACACTAGATGGCTTTATGTCTGTAATAGTTCATTAACGTAATAGATTATTAACATTTAAAAAGAGCACCAAATCAGGTGCTGAAAAAGGCTTTTTATGTATATTAAAAATTTGATATTTATATAGCTGTTGTAAGAATTTATTATTTTCTGATTAATATTTTATGAAAGAACAGCATAAAAATATTTATTCTTATCCAATTTAATGATAATTTAATATCACTTGAACTTTTCTATTGGAGAACATTGTGTCAATTAATGGTTTTAGGAGATGATCAGTTTATATGAATAAAGTTAGCACCATTGTGTAATTTATTTTGAAAGCTTTTTTCAATGTGAGTGTTAAAGATAAATCTCATTTACAACAGCTTCCTTCTAGTCTAATGCAGTTTGCTTCAAAGGAAGCTAACTCTCAACTATTTGTAAAATTCTTGTTAATATGATTTATTCAAAAAGTTTGTAAGGAACATATAATAATGATATTGGACAATATTTTTTTTTGATCATTGCTGTCTTTCTTTGGTTTTAAGACTTTTGTAGTTTTGCTTATATACCAAATTTTTGGAATATTTTCTGTATAAATAGTTTTATCAAATAATTCTGCCAAGGATGCTTTGGATTTAGATCCTAAATTTTTTAGAAACTCTAGAAATATATTATTAAGATCATCAAAGGAAAATTTACTTATATCTACAGGTTTCATTAAATTGCTATTGTATGAACATTGTGGAAGAGAAGTTTAAAATTCTGCTTTAGTAATGCTTTTCCTCATTCTATCAATCTTAGATTTACATATCTGGTATATAAGATTGGCAACTAATTATCTTTGGCAGTTCTGGCTTTTTTAAGATATTTATTCATCCAACAAGTTTTTGTAAAATTGCCCTAGCATTACAATTACATCTTGATTTCGTGCTGTCTTTTTATGTTTCTTTTATGGCATTATCCAGTGATTATTCATCAAAAATTTCCAGATCTTTAATAAACAAAAATTGACTATAAAGGACATTGCTAGTTTTATTTTAACCTGAAATAAATTGCTTACAATATTCATAAAGGATTTGGAAGATTTTATTAAGAATTTATTAAAGTTATTATATTAAGAGAAAATTGGAAAAAAAATTATTGACTCCAGATAGCTTTGCTACAATTCTATCTTAGATTAGCTTTCAGGTGTAAAAAAGAAGATCCCAAGAATGATTAGATTTGATTTATGTTGACTATTGAAAAATAATCTAATATTAATAAATCAGGCAATAGTGAATCATTTTTTGACAAACAAAATATAAATCAGGAATTGATTCTGTTCCCTATAATGGACTGTTTCTTTTTAGCACCATAAAATAATTGCATGTTATATAACTCCATCCATTCTACAAGTTGATAACCTGTTTGATTCTCATTTCACAACTCTAAAGACTACAATGAGAATCGAAATTATCTATAAATACAAAAGGTATAGGAAGATCAGGAAGCATAGGATAGACAAAATTGTGTTGAGAATTTGTAAACATTGCAGACATCAAAATTATCTATCTAAATGTGATTGCAATATTATTTGATCTATCTTCAATATACATTATTTTCATTACAAGATAATTTGACACAAAACATCTATACCATATTTACAATGCAGTCTATCATTAATCATTTTAAATTGTCATTCTGAAATGAGTTTCTGGATTTTGTCTTTATCAATGACACTTGGAATTCAAAACTAAAAGCAAAATACTTTGTATCTAGCAATTCCATTTTATTATTTACAACTTCTTTAGAAATTTCATATTCTTGAAATTTAATTTCTTGAAACAAAGTTCTTTTGTTTGGGTTTTGCCAATTTATTTAGGCAAGTTTTGTTTGACCCAGTTTTCTGATTGACAAATTCAATACCATAATCCATTTTTTTCAATGCTGATCTCAGTTCAAAAAAACGATCATCAACGAATTCAAATGTTGTAGACCTAAGCTATTTTACTCTCGCTTAGCTTTGAATCAAAGCTATGCAAGCATATGGCTGGATAATTACGGCACCACTATAAAATATTTAAGCTAAACATAATTTGTTTTGCCTTAGAGAAATAATAATTAAAGCATCACTGATTCAAAAATCTTGATCTATTAATTATTCACACCCTCAGATCAATGAATTTTTTCAAGCAAAAAATTAAATTAAAATTGAATGTTAGAAGTGTTTACCATCAGAAATAAACAAATGCCTTTTTGACTTTATGAAAAATATTTTCTATATTGAGATCAGTCGATTTTTGCATTATTTATAGCTAAAATAAAGTTTTATTTAAATCTAACAGTATATTATTTAGATAGAAAAATATTTAATTTCTAATAACTACCAAAATAGTCATAAATTTTTATCATGTTTTTGTATGCTAAATGAAATTATGTGATCAGAATTCAAACATATGCAGATAAAATTAAAGTTCTTAAACAACATGTTATTTTGTTAATTTTACCTTAAAAGCTTTAGACTATGTATAAATGATAAAAGATTACTCACTTATATGTTCAAAATAAAATCAGGTATAAAGAAATTACTTTATCTTTCAATTACTTAAAAGAAAGGAATAGGAAAGAGAAATCTTATGTATTTAAATGCCTATTATAAATTATGGCCTGCATATATATCAATCCAGTAATTATGTTATAAAAATGAAATTTATTATGGTTTATTACTAATATCTATGTCATAGTCTGTGCATATTAATAACTTTATACGCATATTTTACTGTGTATTAAATATTATTCCGACTTATTAAACATTACATTATATGAATATTTTGTTTTAATTTCAGCTTAACATCAGACAAAATGGTGCATCATTTAGATTAATTAAGAAAGTTTAATAACATCTTGAGAACCCAATTAATGCCCAGCTCTCAAGATTAAGGTATTGTGTGACTAATAATGTTGTATATATTTTATGGAAAGTTAATTTGTCATTCATATATGAGAACATACTTATGGATATAAAACACTATTATTATTATTATTGCTCTTATGTCATTTTAAATTATTATCATTATGGACAATCCCATTATCTTCTATATTCACACCATCACCAATTTAACACTTAAACAGTATTTCCAATACATTTCTGTTATGTGTAAATAGCTGCCCAACTTAGAGGTTAAAAGATCCATATGCTCTGCAATCATGATAGGTTCAGATATTTCCATGTGATCAGAAAACTAATATAGTATTAATAACTTCATATATCTAGATACCAAACTTTGAAGAGAACAGCTGCTCTATAAGTCATAAACATAGTTATCAAAAAAATAGATTCCAGTAAAATACAGAGATTATCAAATGTCAAGGAAAATATGTAAACTCATATGGTTACATACCTGAAAACTAAGAGTCAGGCAATAGAATTTATTTTCCAGGAAAATATTATAAGTATTACCAGTTGTCAAAGAAAATAAATAAGCTCATATGGCTGTATAATACAAAGAATCAAAACACAAGGATTATTATAGACAAATTGTAATAAAAACATTAGCTAGGGTAGAAAGAAAATCAAGACTGATTTGTTCTAAAATCTCTATTAAAAAATTGTAAATTGAATTTTAAAAAATCTAGAATATTTACAGTCATTAACAAATTTAGCATCAAATAAAACCCAATTAAAAATGCTTTTCAAATGAATGAAATGAGTGTTTTACTGCAATCCTAAGAAATTTGTGATAAATATTTAGTCAGAAAATTGGAAAGAAATAATCAAGAAAATGAAGAAAAATAATTCATGAAATAAAAATAAGCATAATAAAATAAAGAAAAATGTTGAAAAAGTAGCAGAAAAATAAGAAATGCAAGGAAGAATGCTGGAAAAAGGTAAGTAAAAAGAGGAAAACAAAATGATGCATATAAACATTACAAATAAATGGAAAAATATTGTCCAGAAATAAAACAAAAATAAAGAAAATGCCAGGAAAAACAAAAAAATCTGATATATAAGAAAAAATATTTTAAAAATTTGGAAAAAAAAATTAAAAAAATTGATAAAAAAAAAAGATTTGAAAAAAGAGAATCCAAAGACTTTTCTGAAAAAATATAAATTCTAAATTTTAAAAAATAATAAACATTTTGCATAAAACAATGTAAACACAAATGCAGTATCACAACATAATTGTAAATTTGTAAGGAAAGAGAATAAACAATGTGAATTTAGTTAGAGTTTACAAGACTGTATTAAAAGAGATAAGAATGTATTGTATTGAAGTGGAAAACAAATTTGTTATGGACAAGACTATATACATTTATAAAAAAGTTGTTAATAAATGAGGTGATAAATAAATGTAAAATTAATTTTGCACTGACTTTCTTGGATAAAAAAAGTGATTTCACCTTATATGGCATAAACAGTACTGTGAATGGATTTCACAGTGCATAATCTAAGAATTTCTATAACATTTCATTAGGAGTTATATCTATTAACAATATATAGGAAGAAGAAAATTAATATGAAATGTAACAATTTTTGATAAATCTATAGTTTTGGAGACTCCAAAAAATATTTACAAAAAATGCCTGGTAGAAAACATCATACTTAATAATTACATTTTATTTTTTATTACTGTTATTTAAATCTAGTCTCTGTTTTTCTATATGATTTCTTGTGTCCTGAATTCTTAATTATATAACAAAAATCTTGGTGAATCAGATGATCAATTCTCATATAGATCCAGAATCCCAATGTTAAAAATGAAAATAATGCATAAATGTTTCAATTTCAAAGCTGGGAATTGTAGTTAAAAGAACTGAATATTTATTTAATTTTTCTTTGTATTATTTAATCCATTTTTCAGACTGCACATTATTTCATTTATTTTATCAATAAAAGTACAATAATTAAAATTAATTATTTTAATTCTGTTGTTGATAGGTAATAGAAAGATATAAAAGGTATCATTTCTTTCTATTATTTTGAGTATCATCATGGGTAAAAGACTATGATTTTTTAAATTTTATATATACCTGGGTCTCATTTTATGTAGAAGATAAATTCCTCAAAAAATGCGCACAAAAGAAATAGCACAAAAATAAATGTACCTTATCTTGAAAAATGGGAGATATATTCCATTAATTTTCAGAAGTCACATAAATGCAAAGCAACAAGGAGAAATTACTTTAAAATTCACATTAAAAAATAAGAAAATGAAGTATGACTAATAAAAAATTTCAAATATTTGAGAAAAATTAATACAAGACAAACTTTTTTTATTTTTTTTTATTAACTACAGTATTTAATTTTACATTTTTTCATACATATTTTAATCATTACTGTTTGTAAACTAGTAAGAAATCAGATGAGATGTGATGTGATGTACTGTAGCTTCTTAAACAAAGTCAAGAATCTCTCAGCAATTAAGCCCAGAGAAACCTGTTAGCTACTTAATTTTACATTTCCCAGTCTAAGTTTTCCCATATTATGCTCCATCTCATTTCCACAACATAATCTTTGTCAACTCTATGGCCTTTATATCTAAATCTCCCTTATCTTTTTCCAAACCCAGCATAAAAACCAGTAATTTGTGATGTGGCACAACTAGCACCACTTTCAGTCTTGAGCTGTGTTAATGGTTTTCTGTTTCTATATTAAAAAAATGAGATCGCAATCAAAACAAAAAAATTACACATTATCATTGGAAAGATTATTTTCAGTTTATAAAATCAATAAAATCTTCCTTATTATTTATTTTAAAAATCTAAAAAAATATTTATTTCTGTTAATATCTGACAAAATACATTTTAGAAGTTTAAAATTTTTGAATATTTATTGTAATATTTTTATACATATATATAAATCTATTATTATTATTTACTCATTAGTATAAGTAGGTTATTTACATAGAAGCTAAGATTCTAAATACATCTTCAGGCCATATTCACATTAGCTGCTAATATAACATTATATTTTTGAAAAAAAAAAGTATTTCAAGTCAAAATAAGTTATTAATAATTTAAATTTCTTGATATCTAAAAAATATAGTGAAATATGAAAGATATTAAGAAGAAACATGAATCACATAACTTCAAAATTGCATTAAAATAATTTGCATAAAATGAGACCCAGTTGTATTTTTGTTTTATGCAATTGTTAAGCAGATTAAACACTTCTTTACATCATCATCATCATCATTATTATTATTATTATTATTATTATTATTATTATTATTATTATTATTATTATTATTATTATTATTATTATTATTATTATTATTATTATTATTATTATTATTATTATTATTATTATAAGTGTATGTCTCCTATAGTCTATTAGGATGCCATTCATTTGTTTAGCAACACAATATAATGATATATTTTCCAAAATTAATAAGAAAAACCCTGAGATCATTATTTATTATTTCATTAATTATTAATTCATTTATTAGTATCAAAATTATAGTGGTAGCATAAGAAATACATTATTGTTTATTGTACTATTAGAAATGTGCATTCCATTTCACTCTACAAGAGTAGAGTAGATCAGACCATGTCAATAAAACAATTATATAATGATAGATAACCACTCCATAAGATTGAAAGAAAATGCATAAAGACTCTATTAGAAGATGTTATATTGAATGTAAAATATTTATGTTTTGCTCAAAGAATGTATTGTGATAGAGGGGAAATATATGTTCCAAAAGTGTTGCATAGGAATAAGTAAAGTTTTTCCTCTTCCTAGTTTATTTATTTACTTTATAGTAATACATTTTTATTTTGAAGTTCCCATATATTTTAATTCATATTTCTGTAGTAAATGTTAAGATAACTAACCGCTCACTGAGCTTAGCCTTAGTATTAATAATATTAATAGTCTCAGCATTACATTATTATACCTGTATCATTCTATTTTTGGTTAGAATATATATATATATATAGACTTATAAATAAATATTAGAAAATACAGTAATTAAAATTTTAAAAAACAACATAAACCTCACTATCATTGTAGTCTTTGTCAACTAATTCCATGATCTTAATGTTTGCTCCATGCTGATTGATTAAGTCTTGCTTGTATTTATATATTTACATAGCTTCCTTGATTTTTCTTTTATTATTATTTCTTTCAGTTTGCAATATTTTTACATTATTACAATTGAAATCAAAACCATATATATATATATATGATTTATTATGGTCATAAAAAACAGAAGCTGATAAATTATCATTATCTTTAGAATTTTGTTTCATATTTTGAACTCTTTTTAATAACAACAAATGCTCTTTTGTTCTTTTCTCCAATATGCATCTCGGCTCACCTATTTATCCACTACCACATCTACGCATCCATTTATAAATGATACATTTTTTATTTGTAAATAAGGTTTTATCTGTAGAGTTATTTATTAATTTATTTAATGTAGTTGGTGCGTAAAATGTAATGTCACATATACCTTCAAGGAATAAAATTATTTATTATTACTTATTTCTATAAAATAATATTCTATAAATAAGTTTTTTTCTTTTTGTTTTAGGAATAAAAAATGTTGCTAGGAGTCAGATACGTTGTGATTGACAAATAGTAGAAACTATATTAAGAATCGCCATAGCTATAATTAATTAAACATGATGTTGTTGCTTTCTTTGGAGAAAATACAAACAAAAGTCAAATGAGTTGTCTTTATTAATGAATAAAAGCTAACTTGTTGGAATTTATTGTATAGACATTTAAAATTTATTAAACAATCTATAATTGTTTTTAAATTCATGCTGATAAACATTTCATTATCAAAAATTATTTACTCATTAAAAATAATAAATACGCGTGAAAATAAGCTACAAATATAAATTAGAAAAACGTTGAAAGTAGCAATTAAAAATTCATAATGAAATATAAGTACAATATAGTTATAAATATTAATTAATATATTATATTATAAAAATCATATTAAAAAAGCAAATGTTATTTCTTCCTCTAAATATTCAGATGTATTTATAAATCATAATTGTAAAAGAAAAAACTCATCTTATCTTCAGCACTGGAAATCCTTCAGTTTAATTTAATACTTAAAACTACAGGAGGAATTAAACCAATTGTTCCGATTTATCTTCACACTTTCATTGTATTAAATGTTTCTCTATTGAAATCATATTTATTAAAACAAAAAAAGTAATAATAATAAAAATTGCTTATTTACAAAAGTAAATATAAATACTATACTTTATGTTTATTGTAATAAAAAGTTTAACATATTATTAATAAATAATCGGGCTTAATAAACGATGCATTAGCTATAAAAAAATTATAATACGAAAATCGTGATAAAAATCATAAATTGTTAGATATATATATATAAGTCTTGGGCATACAATAATTTATTCTAATTATGCAATCATATATATATATGTCTTTGCTCGTAAACCAAATCCAACGCATTTATGATCAGATGTCTTTGTTGGGTGTTAGTAGATACTCCTATTGGAGCATTTATAATATACTGTAACCAGACATAACTACTGATCCTCAGTTATCAATGCTAAATATGAACAACAGTCGTTTGGTACAGCAATTCAAAAAATGATCATTGGAACCCAAATTTTTTGACTTTCTCTTAAGGCTAAGTCTTACACACTACCTACCTTCTATTTCCTTAAATACTACAGGTTTTACACAAAAATTGATGCTTTTTTGTTCCTTGTGCCACAGGGAAGAAGAATTCAACATTACCTACTCCACACTCGCATAGCTCTGACAAATACCGGAGAAATTATGTTTAACACATATAGATAAAATAACATCACACTTGATAACCTAATAGAAATACTCAGTAAAGATTCAATACTGACAGAAGGTGCAGCAACTTTTTGTTTATATACTTTGTGGTGTATTAGATGTATTTTCTGCCTTGGAAACAACATCAGAAGGCACCAGCCACATTCTCTAATAAGCTCCAACAACTAAGGGCCAGAGATAAAAAAATTGCATACCCAGATATATTTTCTACTACATGATCACTATTAAAAATCCAAGACAGAAGATAACTTCAAACAACCAAATGACTTTTTCTGTAACAAGAACAATTACTTTTTTTTGTTACATATCTCATTTTCAACATTTTTTTAAAAAGCTACATCTGTGTATAGTCCAAAAGATATATTTAATTCAATCAAAAAGTATTTTAAACTGATGAACTAAAGCTTCTGACAATAAAAATAGAACCATAAGCAAATACACAGTTTACAAGTTACATTTATCCGATAGCTGCCTAACAATTTATTTGAACTGTACCAATAATATCTATCTGTTTGTTCTAAAGCACTATGTCTTTTTAACAAAGTAACTTTTTATGAACAATAAAGTTTGATTTAAAACATATATATATATATATATATATATATATATATATATATATTGCCCTTATCTATAGGTCATAATAAGGTAGAATGGTCAATTGCTAAAAAAAATTTTAAATTTTAAAATACGTTTGTGTAATATATTGATAATTGTATGATCGATTAGATTTTATAGTACAATTTAAGGCTGAAAAATACCTGGTATGTAAAAGTGTAATGGATTATTTTAAAAAAAAAACAGTTAAATAAAGCTTAATTATATCCTTGCTTATGGTTATAAAAGCTGGCCATATAAAATAATACAGCTATAAATAGTTAAAAGTATATTAACAATTCAATTGTAATGTTTTAAAACTAATAAATTAAATAAACGCTATATGTAATATTATAATTATAATTAATATTCAAATTTAATCTAATATATTTTAAGATAAACTTTGGGATGGTGAGAATTATATTTAGTTCTACATTTTTAAATTATTTTCCAAAATTTTATAAAATATATCAGTTTTGGTAATTTAGACCGAGACTTAAATTAAAAAAAAAAAAAAATCATCTGATAAAGTTAGTAATCATGTGACTGTATATTATATACCTTCACACACACTCTTGTTAGAATATAATAATAAAGTTTGTGAATTATAAAACTAAATGTAATTGCTATCTATCGTTAAAGTAAAAGTTGAAATATTAAATGTTATTTTAATAATTGTTTTAAAGTTTAAATGATTTTGATAAAACTATAATTGAGTTTAAAAATACTATTCTAAGTAATATTTTAAAACATGATGTCATAAATTCTTTATTTTAAAAAGTTTAATCTATTATAAAACTAAAAATGTGTAAATTTGTTCGCGCTAAAAAAGTCATTAACCAATCAATGGAGATAATTTAGCAGACGAAATATAGGAATTAGACGGAGCGGGAGAAGGAATGTGTAAGTAAAGGAAGGAGGAACATATTTTTTAGCTGTATAAGATCGTAAGCTAGAAAAGTGTTATAATTTAAAATTTTTGTATTTATTTTAAAAGTTTTGTTTTAAAATATAATATTTTGAACTGCCTTTAAATGGAAGGCTAATTTAAAAGATTTCTTACCAGGATTTTTATTCAAGTTTAGCCGAAACCTTGCAGTAAAAATGAAAATACTACAGAAAGAAGTACCTAAAAGTATTGATAAAGTAAAAATAATTGTAAAGTGCCTTGAATACAGTTTATTTGTGATCAACCAGGAAATCATTAGAACTCAGATAAATATAATTTGGACATTATACAGAAAACTTAAAAGAAAAGTTATTTGCCGTCAGGAAAAATTATGATGCACTATTTTAAAAGGCTACTCCGAAGTTTTTTTTTTTTTTATTCTTCTCTATGGAAAAATTAAGATGCGTATATCATAAAGAAAAAATTATGTAAAAGTTATAAGGGAGAAAGAATGTTTGTCTTTTTAAAGGAAACATTACAAAGTATATAGTACCAGAATTTTAAAAGAAGAAAAAAAGTTACAGAATAATAATATGAAAGAGCTATTGTGTTTTTATGAAAAAGGAACAGAAAAACTTTCTCTAAGAAGAATTAAAAATTTTATAAAGTGTTCATTAGAGAAATGATTAATAAAGATAAAGATTTGGAAACTATAAATCTAATTTACTTAATGAAATGAATCCATGGAAACAGAAAAGTTTTATTGAATATTTAAATCAAAGTACTGAGAAGATGCATCGTAAAAGTCGCGCGGGAGAAAATATTAGCAAAAAATATTAGAAGAGAATATTTAGAAGTTTTCTTTACGGGATTAACTAATATCATAATTAATAATTGTATTAAATATTATAAAAACCAAGGATTATCATTCATGAATATTTATTGAACAAAGTAATATTTGTTTTACCTTAAAATTGAACAAGCAGGGAGAGGAACATTAAGTGAATGGAAAAGAAATGATAAAATTTTTTTGGTTTTAGTAGGAACGGGTTTTCAGGAAAATTTGATGAAGGAGTACAGTAAATATAGTTTGAATATTTTTTACTAATTTATTTTAAAATATAAAATGTTATGTGAGATTAGGGAAAACATAAAACATAAATTTAGTAATATTAAAATTTAAATATAATATCTTGATAAAATTATAGAAATAGTGTTTAAAATAAAGTGTATGGATGTGAATCTTATATCTACAAGGATCAAATGGATGGTGAAGCCTACGGAATGCGATCGAGGAGATAAAGGTCGTTTGGTAATTTTAATTGTTATTTGTAATGCATAATGTATTTTTTTTTAGATCATCTATTGACCTAAGAATGAAGTGTGAAAGTCTTAATTATATGTACACATTTTATGCAACATTTTAACATATAATGAGATAGGAGTAATTCGGAATATGCATGCAACAATTTATTTAAAGTATATTAATAATATAATTTAACAGAACAATTGTGTGATTCTTTTGAACTTTCATGTGATAAAGTATTCAGATATTTAAATAGTTTGTATATGATTAAATATACGGAGGAAAGTAGTAAAAAGATTTTCTTATAGAACAGCGGAATAGTTTTAAAATATCAATGAATTTTATTATTGTTAGTAATGCAGATATGTATTTGTCGATGTACAGTATAGAAAAAATCTTGTGAAATAAGATCGGATAGTGACTTGGAAGTACTAGTGGAGAGGAAACCAAGATGATGTGTTTTTTTTAAGAAATAGGAAAATATAAGGGATTTGGATCATATTTAGTAGTTTTGTGTGGTTTAGTATAGTTAACTAAGTCCTATGACTGAACACATATGGTTTGGACAGTGTTTTGCATATCTTTAAACTTTTGATGTTAGAATAAAGCTGAAGAAATAGCTTTAGCATCGTTCCTATGATAGAGGTTGGTAGACAGGTAAAGGTCACTCCTCTATAGTGTCTTTTAATTCACTGTGCCATGATTGTCAAGGTATATGATGAGTAATATTCTAGTTGTATTTTGATCCTATGCATCTATCTTCGCTATCCTTATTTCATGAATCTGCATCGGTCAGAAAGATATTTTCAAAGAAATAATGAATAAAATAGAACTGAAGATATGTTATCGGTTATGTAAGAATAGTTTATTTGCTTGAATGTATAGAATTGTGTAACTTTAAAATTGAAAGTCCAAAATATCATAAAGAGAGAAAGAATCATATAATACATTGTAAAATTAATTCAGAAATGAATATAAGATTTTGAAAAGAAATCTATACCAAGTATTTTAAAAGTGATAATAAAATTTGAATGTTTTTTTTTTAAAAAAAATATTAATGTTGGAGGGAATGAGTATTGCATATTTATCAAGAGAAAATTCAATAAGGTATAATAAACATATACTTGTGCATGGGATATTAATAGTTATAATTATATCATCCGAAGTAAGGCTTGAATGAGAATATTAGGATTAATAAACATCAGATAATGAATAATAAAAAACCTAATACCGAATGTAGAATAGTGTTTTGACTTTGTAAGATTCCATACAACCAATATGAAACTAAATTTTATTATTTTGTAGAATTTTATTACGAATGTAAATTTTTATAAAAAAATGTAATTTTAATAATATTATGGATGAAAAGTGTTTGTGATAATCATATAAGAAATGCATTTTGTAATAAGCTAACCATAATAATAAATCAAGTAATAATACTGTATTTTCTTAAGTGTTAAAAAAAATAATAAGATTTAACTAGGAAAAGTAAATAATATTTTGATTTCATTTTATAAACTAATAAACTAAGTTGAGATATGAAAGTAAGGGATATCCAATGTATATAGTGTAAAAATATTGTTAATTTATTTATGTTGTTAATAAACTTTGTTTTAAATTTGTTTTAAAGTTTTTGTGTCCGAGTTGTTATTTCTCCACATGGATGCATGAAATCACGATGCATTTATAATTGAAACAGACATATAGATTTTGCACAAAAGGTAAACATAAAAGTGTTATAAAAATTTTGAGAATTTATTGGTATGTTAAAATTAAAAGATCATAATTTTATATTATTTATTGGTCATAAGTCGGTTGCCACAATATTACATTAAATTATACGCTAATGTTGCCACACGTATTCTGTTGTCAGATTATTAAAATACTACCGCGTACATATTTATTTATTTCATTTCAGGAAGAAATAAGATTATATTATATTATTATTGTTATTATTATTATTATTATTATTATTATTATTATTATTATTATTATTATTATTATTATTATTATTATTATTATTATTATTAGTTACTGTGTAGTAGATTATGACATAAAATTCCCTTTTCATATTTTACTACCGTAATTTTAAATCAGTTAGAATACAATTTATGAACCTGAGATTTTATTTTATTTTACTTCATTTTATTTAATTGAGCTAGATTCTTGTTATAAAGAAGATTAAGATATGATTATTATTTTAATCGTAGTGAATAGAGCTCAGAAAGTCGTAAGAATACTATGAGTTAGTTATTTGGTATAGTAAAAAGGGGGGATAGTGTTCTTATGCCATTGAGGTAGTATCGTGTGGATAATGGCTCAATGTAGTCTATCTCGTTCCCTGTATTGTCACTCCATGTCTCATGAAAATAGTAAATATTTGTTAATTCATTTTAAAATTGAACCGTATTTGTATTTTAAAATTAGAGCTAGTAATCATTTTAATTAATGCTGAATATTTCATTTATTTATTTGTTAACTGAGCTAGAACCCGTAATATTCGTAATAAACAGTATATTTTGGGGTGAGAATGCACAGGGGGAGGTTAGAATATATATATATATATTCATGTAATAAAGATCATTGCCATTCATCAAATGACAAGAAGCAAATGATTTTACTAAAGGAGATCACCATCCTCAAACTATATAGTCTATTCCTTACTGCCTTTAAATATATCTTTTATATTTTCCTTGCCTTAAAATAGATTGCAAATTTAGATTCTTTTTTTTCCATAATTTTTTCAATAAACATTCCCCCCCCCTCCCATTTACCCACTGCAATTCTAGTGTTGAAATGTCACATGACTTCCTGAACAACTATTCAGTTGTTGTTGTTTAACCTATAATTACTACAATGTTAAGCTCTACAAGCAATGTCTGATATTTCTTGTGAAAAAAATGTTTTTTTAATCTTATATTTAAAGTTCCAAATGGGCATTTAAAATAAGTAAAACAAAAATAATTTTAAAATGATTTATTTCATACCGAAATGTTTACTGTTCTCTCTGCTTTTTTATGTACTCTTTACAAATTGGCTATTTGCATAAATATAAGGGGCTTTGAACTCAGACTTTTACTCAATCTTCAACTCTCCATGCTATCTCATATATGGAAAAGCTTGTATGTCAAATACTAATTGCATAAAATGGATATATTCTTTTAAAAAAATTTGTATCAATATAATAATGAAATAAATTTGACTTTTTTATAAGCTGAATATACATAAAATATTCTAATATTTGTATAAAAAAGTAGAAAAATATAATTATAGATTGAAAAAATGGAAAAATAAAACTACTTATGTTTAGAATATAACTGATAAGACATACTTCTGAAAACAAAGTTATAAGAATTTATACGATATGAGCAAAATTCCTACTAATAACGCAAATATAATTACAAAAGCACTGAGATAGATACTTGCTCATTTCATAAAATTCTAAAAAAATCAAGATGTTTGAAAATTTCTTGTGCATGATAAACTGCTGATATATTTGCATTTTAAATATATTTAAATTATTATTTGATTTCTGATGTTGAGTTAAAATTCTGAATTAAATTTATATTGATTCAATTTTCTTAAACTTCAAAAGATTACACTCTTATAGCAGGAAGGGAGAATACTGATAAATTACATTTTACTTAATACTTTTAATATCATTTATATAAATATATTTTTCAAGACTTTTGTTTTTAATCAATGCATCTTTTATCCTATATTCACCATAAAGATGAGGAATGTAAGGTTAAACTAAAAAAATCTTGAAAACGAAAACAAATTATTTAAACTTTCTTATAACTATTGTTTAAAGATTTTTCTTTTTATACATAAAACATAAATGCTTTTAGAATATTAGCAGCAGATTTAAAGATCAATTTTGACTTAGTCAAATACTTTAGCTAAAAGATACATATAAAAAACAGCTTTTTAATGCTGTTAATTTACTATTAATATGTGATTCTGAATATAAAAAAAGGCGGATTTAAAATCTAATAATAAGTAAAATCAAAAACCTACAACGTAAATCCTATATGGTGATGATATATATATATTAAGAGCTTGAGTAACAAAACGTATATGAATTTTCTAGCTTACATTAAATATTTGCATTATCAAGTAATAATCAACTATATATAATTTTACTCTTGTACCATATTTTAATTCTCAAATTAATAATCTGTTTATGTGCTTTCATTAGTAATAACAATAAATTATATATTCAGAAGCAACTTTTTCTTACATTATATTATTCATTCTAATAATTTAATAATTTAAATATTTTAAAATTTTGCTTTAGCTAACTATATAGATTTGATACTATATGTAGATGTTTCTGTTTCTTTAAAAGAATATCATGACAACTCACATAACTTACCTTTTGTATATTATACTAATAATTCTGCGCTAATACGCTTGTTAGAGAAGTTTAATTTTGTTTAGAAGTTTATATACGCTAAGCGCTTTCGAAGTTCTTAGACTTCATATTCATAGCTAATCTTTATTCCATACCACTCCAGAGCTTTTCATGAAAGCATGAACAATCATTGGACTATGGATATTATTATATGTCCATGTCTAAACTGATGTCACCAAAGTAAGAAATGGTATAGTGCATATGTCATTGATATACTTAATAATGTCATCAATATTCATTAATTTTACCTAATTCATATAAATTAACAAATAGTAGTGGTGTATGCTTAAACTCAAATGTAACAACAGAAACATAAAAAAAAAAGATTGTTTCATGACTAGTATAAATTGCTGGGATAAAATGAAAGTAACTCTTATAGTAATAAAAATTAAATAGATAAGTTTAATCCTTAATGAAATTTAAAGTCGACATCTGAAATTAAAAGAAATATAACAATTTCAAATTTAATTTTAAATGATTTAAACATTTGCACATTTAATGAATGATTATTTAAAATATTCATTAGTTGAAAATATAACATTATAAATGTGTGTGTGTATATATATTAAATTCCTTTATATGTATATATAAAACCCTATGTCTAGCATTAATGAATGTTTATATACTTCTAATTTGAAATAAGCAAACTTTCAGTTTCAATTGACTAACAAAATACACTTTCAATGGTAAACATAACGATCATGGCAAAGCTAATCTTCTAATCATTATCAGAAATATTCTTTAAGAATATAATGCTTTTCCATATATATTTCAATATAAGCTTAGATGCACCTTATTTTTTTGCCTATTCATTGTACTATGTATATTGATAATGAATCAAACCTTTTTTATTTTTTATTTCTACTTAACTTTTAGCATTCAAAGCACTTGTTGATTTTTCTTTTGTGCTCTTCTGAAATTAATGTTGGATCTTATTTAAATATGTTGCATAGGCATGGTATACTATTTTATGTTTAATGCCATAATTGCTTGGAGTTACTCTTAATAAATTGCATTAAAGCTGGGTTATTAACTTATTGCTTTATCCAAATGAGGGATTTGATAAGAAGAAATCTAGAAAAGTGCTGGAGTTGATTTGCTTGTTAATTTGTTGATTTTCTATTGAGATATTTCATTATTTTTTTAAATGCTGAAATTCATGTATATTTTATTTTGATATTTTAATTACAAAAAAAAATCCAAAGGCATAAGGATAATAAAAATGTGATGACTTCAAAATATTTTAGACTAACCTTAACATATTTGATGACTTTCCCTCTTTGTTAACAGATTTTATGTGCTTTCTGATATTATTTAGAAAAAAATTTTGGAATTACTAATAACATTATTTTTTTTTGCAAAGTTTATTAAGATTCGTGATTATTTTGCATAGTAATTGTGTAGTAATTATTAAAAATCAAAATTATACATGATTATGCATTTATTTTATACATTTATATGTTTTATTTTTAAAAATAGAAAGTAATAAGTTCTAGCATAATGTTAACAAAGTAAAGTGTGGAGTTCCCTGTAAACATATCTTTTTTTTATCAAAACGTTGATAAAGTAAAAGTTGGGAGTTGAGTAAATTGATGCTTGAAAATAAAAATGAGTCAGTTTGCTCTACATAAATGATCTTCATGTAATAAAGATATATATGAGAGATGATGACATGGCCTAACTAATGAGTTCTGGTTCAGCATGAAATGCATCTTGGGGGTTATTTGTCTTTTATTGTATATATGTAACTTTATTTATATGAAATTATTTATGAAATAAAAAAATAATGGAGAAATATGGAATTTGTCTATCTATAAAAAAACATATCTTTTCAAACTGATCACTAATATATCATTACTGGTATGTATTAGATTGTATTGCAATATTGTAAAAATCATTTAAATATGTTAAAGCATGATTTAATAGATTTATCAGATATTGACAATTATTCATTCACATTTTAACACATATATTAATAAAAAAAAGATTTTTTTGATTCTCCCAACTATTAAATAATGAAAATATTCTTTGTTTAATTCCAAATACGATTTTTTAGATTTTATTTCATTTGAAAATATAATTTCTATCACATCAAACCCATCTATTATATTGTGATATAGAATAATAGTTTAATACTAAACCCAAATGTTAAAAGTTTACAAAATTCTCATTCAGAAAGAACAATTAAATCTGTTAAAAATGCCAAAGCATTAAATTGAATGGAATATACAATTTTACAATGTATTATATTTTTGTATATTTTCAAATAAAGCAATAAAATATATTGTAAATAAAATTCTAAATTGTGCTTAATGGTGTTTAAAGCTCTGACAGATTATATATATCTGAAACTGCTATTCTAAACGTACATAAACATTATTTTCAGTTTATAAGTTAATGGTTATATACCAAGTTTTACTGAAAATAAGACTAAGTCTTATAATATTTTTTGCTCCAAAAGACAGCTTACGGATTATTTTCTAGGAATGTCTTATTTTTTCAATGTACAAAAATATACATTTATTCAAACACAAAAATCTATTTTTATTTAAGCTCAAAAATTTATATTTATTTAAATAAAATTAACAATTTCATCAGTGCTTAAATAACTTTTACTACTGCCTGAATATTTCATGTTTAGAATTGCAGTTATGTCACAGAACATTCTTGTTATATATAAAAATATTAAAAGTTAATTACATATTCTTGTAATTAGTAATATTGAATTTAAAATAATATATGAATATTAAATTGGCTTGATTAATTTGTGAACTAAGTTTGTACACTAATAATAAATTTCAACCTTTTTGGATATCAATGTTGATTTATTTACAATATATATATGGTTGAACATCAGTTGAAAGAGGAATTCTCATAGCAGACTAAATGAAGGTGCATTGATAAATAAAAAGCAAAATTGTATTTGCAAGTTTATTAAACTAATTAGTTATGAGTCCATCTGCAAAATAATTTTGAGTAACATTTACTCAAGTACAAAAATCTACTTTATATTTATTTATTTCATTACTTTAATTCAAAATGTTTTTTTTCTTTTTTTATAGTTGTAATGTATATGTACAAATGTTTTGAACATTATATTATTTTATAATTCAATACATAAGTCATATGTTTCAATGGATTAATGAAATCTGCTCAACAGGTTGACAATCTTAACTAATTTTTATATTTGGAATAGGGCTTATATTATTAACATCCTGAAAAATCATGCTAGGGCTTTTTTTGATTAAGTCTTATTTTTGGAGAAACACAGTAATATTTAATATCTTGTTTTGCATAGAGTTTTAGAATTCTAACATAGAATTATATTTATACAATATAATGGATACTATTGTAATTATAGTCCATTGATATTTTAATAAATATTTTAATCTAAAATACCAATTACATCTTAATTTTACTTGTAATAAATACTATTGTAATTACAGACCATTGATACTTTAATTAATATTTTAATCTAAAATACTAATTACTACTTAATTTTAATTGTAGTAATTCAACTGGGGGAATTTAAGATGATTTAAAGTATCATCGGGGAGAAATAGAACGATTGTGATGCAGCAGCAAATCCTTATAAGAAACTTGAAAAAAATATTTTATTAGAAACTAAACCATAAAAATGTTTTGGAAAAGTTATATGTTTTGTAAGTATTTTTATAATTAGAATTTGTAAAAATGTAATTGTTGGAGTCATGTTGATTAATTATCACATAATTATTTTAGCATGGCAGAATAGGTAATCATCTGTTTTTGGAAAATTATGATGTAGAGCTAGACTTCAATTATCTTAAGAATAAAATTGACTAAAACTCCATTAAATATTAAAATACATGGTGCTACTAAAAAGTTTAGCATTGGTAAAAGAACACATCAGATTGATTTCATATTTCAAATGATTAGAAGCAATTTCAGAAAACTGTGTTGTAGGGTAAAATAGGAAAGAGAGAGAGTGAAAACTGGAAAAAAAAAGTATTAAATCATTTAGAAGCTATAGGTGATGTAATTGATTTCAAAAATAAAATTTCAAAAAATGTTACAAAAAGTATCATGAAAGCAAAAAAATGAAATTTAAAAATATATGAGAAGTACATCTTCTTGAAAGCGCTCAGCCATTTAATTTAGTATTCAATTTGTTGTTATAGCTTTACGTTGGAAGTGTGAAAGCACGATTTAATATTATTATATTAAAGAGAATAATGTTTAGTCTATTTTAAAAAACAAAAAAGTAGAAAATAAATATCTTTTATAATGTCAATTGCAAAAATTATTGATCTAATTATTAACAAAGATAGAAACAATGAATAAAAGTAATCATATAATCAAGTTTGGATTGAATGCCTTTGGAGAAAATTGTAACATTAAAAAAATGTTTAAAAATAAAGGCTTTCATAAATGTAATCAATAAGACTTTTATTTTTATGTTTAGTTAAAAATAACTATATGCCTAATAATAGTAAATACCTATTTTGAATGGATGGTGAATTAACTATATTTTCATTATTTGAGGAAAATTTTGTGATGACTTAGAAAATTCTATAGACACCTGAAAATGTAAATCTCAAATTATGAGAGAACTAACATTCTACTATTTACATGACTAATAGTATATGAAATATATTTCAATAATACATTTAGAACATTACTTAATTGGTGGTTTAATTTTAGCTCAACTCTTATTTTGATTTCCATTACTCAACACATCTTCATTTCACATTCTGATTTTTAAATATTATATTAAAACATTATTTGTTCATTTTTATATCTTTTACTTCTAATTTTGTAGCATGTTATTTTCTGTTAACAGTTTATATGTATTTTAATCAAAGCAGGAAAACACTTATAAACAACGAATAAAATAGTTGAAATTTGTATATTCAAGATAGATTGTTTCATGGCATATTCATACAATACAATAAATGTGTAATTTTAATAATATAAAGCTAAAGAAAAAGTAGAAATGAGCGCAGATAAAATTTTACTTATAGAATTATTTAAAATAAAGTTTGGAATGACTTTAATCAGATTTGCCTGAAAACAGACAACTTTGCACAAATTTTGCAATTTTGGGCATTATGATGATGCTATAATTGCTATTTTTTCTTTATTTTATTTTAGCTATCTATAACCTTACATTACTGTGCACAGTTTCTTTTTTTCATAATAACTCACAGTTACAATTTTAAAATATTATTTGAAATAAAAATCTGAAGATGTCAGTACTATACAGACCTTCTTGGCAATGAAAGTAGACATTTGCATGATTGGTAATAACCTATTTACATGATAATGCAATGAAGGAACCTGAAGTCAAATAACAGAAAAATTGTAATTTTCAATCACCCATTTACAAATTAAAGATTATTTATGCAATATTTTTGTAAAATCTTATTTTCAACCAAACATTAATGACAAAGCACACACACCTTCTACTGGGTAAACTAAAATCACAATTGGTAAAGAAAATATTTTGAAAAATTTTAATAACAATAAATAATGCATTAACTTTGAAGATTTTTTTCCTTTTTTTGATGACAACTAACTCTAAATATATCCTTCTTTTAATAATAAAAAATTCAAATATCTAATATTTCATTCTACTAACTTTTTGAATAGATAAATTACACCCACTGATGCCAAGTGCCATTGTTGCAGATAAGAACTCCATTTAGAAATTTATTTACATATTTTAAAACCATAAAATATTAACTTTTAGAATGTCTATTACTCCTTGTTTGTAATAAATAATGATAAGATTATCAATATATGACATAAAAAAAGTTTAATTCAAATATTGAAGAATATTAACAAAAGTTTCACTAAATTCCAATCAAATTAGAAAGATGGAGTTTGTTGCTAAACATGATAATATTAATTAATTAAGTAATAATATTTATTGATACTTGTGAAATACCAAAAAATATTTAAAATCAATATAAAAAGGTCTCTATTGATTAGAAACATTTTATGTATTTCTGGTTTTAATAAAATTTTAAAAATTTTAATATAATAAAGGAAGAAATTTTTTGTATAAAATAAAAGTGTTTAATTTAAGGAATAAAGACATGTAATAATAAATTAATTCAAATATGTCTTTACTTAAAGTGAATAAAAAAAGAATATTTTATTAAGACACTGTTTTTAAATTTGATGAATATAAAAACCAAAACAATTATAATTTAATAATTAAGAAGAAAAACATTTACTTAATCTTCCATTTATAAAATCCACCATATCTACTATAAATAGTTGGGTTAGTTTATTTGAAAAAAAGATAGCTCCAAAAAGAATGCAACCACTTCTAGTCTCTATGCTGATTAAGTATGGGCATTCAAAAAAAATATGCAAGAGACTCTCTGTGAGGTTCCTATAGCTCCTAGATATGTAGCAGATATTTATTGTTGTACCTAAAATTTGAAAATTATTTGAAGCTAAATTTTAGATGACTACCAGCATTTATTTATCTTATCTATATATTAACCAGATTATATCATTCTGACAATTTGTAGAAGAAACCAATCTATTGAAAGATTTTAGCTATACATTTAAACTGTAATAGATATATAGAAAATAGTAGAAATAACTTGCTAATGATAGATACAAATGTATAGAAGTATAGATAAAATCTGATTATAGCCCACTTCTTATGTTGTTGCTGGTATTTTACATACATATGAAAGAGACTGTTGATAATATTCTTTATATATATATATATATATTGAAACAGGAATGCTGTTCCTCATATAAATATTGAAAAGATCCCCCCCCCCCATTCAAAAATGTCTAGTGTGATTCAGTCTAATTGGAAACACAATAAAGTTGTGATTCGTTAAAAATGGAAAATAAAATCATATTTTTGATTTTTAGTATTGATGGATTTAAATAAAATGTTATATCGTCTTATTTTATTTTTTTTTATCTGTCTCAATAAAAAAAAAAAAAAAAGAAATTAATTATCCAATCATTAAAAAGAAAGAAAAAGATACTTGAGTTAAACTGAGGCAGTATTCAAATTAGACACGTCGTTGAAGAAAGAAGAAATTTTTTTTTCTCTCTATCGTCTTACACAGAGGGCTTTAACAAAACGTGAAAATAAAAATAAAAAGTTTTACTAGAGAAATTATAATGAAACTGGAATAAATTAAGAGCTTCACTCTCTCCATGCTGTGCCATGACTTTCCATTAATAAAATAACCCGCCTTCGTTTGAATAAAGTGGACCGTAAAACTGGAAGGTAATTTTTATAAAATACTAAAACATAATAATCAAATATTACAAAGTGAATTTTCGAACTAATTGCGTAGAATTTGTTCAATAAATATTAAGACATCTTTATTGTATTTTTATATTCGACCGAATTATAAATGCTTGACTGCTTATAAGGTTCTTACCTTGAATGAATTATCGTATAAACTATAAATGCCTCAGTTATCAAATGATAGATACTCTATAAATCATAAATATTTAACTGCTTTTGAACTCATTGTAATGTAATAAAATTTATGTGTAAGAATATGCTTCTACATTTGGCTAAAATATAAATGCCTCAGTTATCAAATGACAAATACTCTATAAATCATAAATATTTAACTGCTTTTGAACTCATTGTAATGTAATAAAATTTATGTGTGAGGATATGCTTCTACATTTGGCTAAAATATAAATGCCTCAATTATCAAATGACAAGATACTCTATAAATCATAAATACTTATCTGCTTCTAAATTTACTATAATGTCACAAAGATTATGTGTAAAAATATACTTCCATACTTGGCTAGAGTATGAATGTTTTAATTATCAAACGTTAAGATAACGAAATGTTATATAAATCATAAATGTTTAATTACTACCAAATTTCTTCTCACAAATGAATTAGTGAATTATCATTGAATTAGGATATTCATAATTTTCTTCTCTCAAGTGATGTCAAAATGAACTATTAAATGAATTCGGAATGAATTATTGTTAAATCAGAATAATCCCAAGTTTTTTCCCATAAAAGAATTAATGAAATATCATTGAATTAGGATATTCATAATTTTCTCCTCTCAAGTGAATTCAAAATGAACTATTAAATGAATTCAAAATGAATTATTACTAAACCAGAATGTTTACAAGTTTATTCTCATAGAGGAATTAATGAACTATTGTTGAAATTGCAAATTAATTGTTATCTAATAAATTTTTTTGTTACTAAAAATTAAATTGGTTGTCCAGTTATCCAATTCTATTTTGTTTATCTATCACATCACCCACCAATTATGGCACTGGTTCATGAGAATCTCATGTTCTCTGAGCTACGTCTGACATAGCTAGACCAAGGCCAGTCAGGTTGTAGTAAGACAGAACTCTAATGGCGCTGTTTGGAAAACCAAACATATAAATGTTTAGATGTTCCCAGTCTCTATTATACTACATCCTCTGATGAGCAGGAAATATTGTTGTAGGTGCCATTAACATCTGCATTAGGAATGTCAATTGATAGTTCCTTCCTACAGCATGCTCATCAGAAAATTGTTACAACTGAGGTAATAAAACGGTTGTATGGCGGTCCGGTTACAATATATATATATATATTGTTTTAAAATATTAAAAAATATTTGGTTTAATATGCATAAAAAATGATTTCAAAGGGTCCTCTTTTTTAGCAAAGAGAGAGAGAGTGAGAGAGAAATGTCTCTTATAGTTACTGGAGATAAGCAGTTTTACAATAAATTAAAGTAGCTGATCAAAAAATTAATTAGAAATATATCAATTTTTGATTGACTTCTCAAAAAATAAAATAAAATGTAGAGAACTTAGTTCCTAAAAAAGGATATTCGTAATGTTTTTTCTTTCTAAACTTTATCATAAAAATTTTGTTTGAGATTTAAAAGTACTGTATTTTAGATTTTACTTTTAAAAAAATGATGGGAGAGGGGGAATAATAATTTAGTTTATAGGTTTAAAAATTATATGAATATATATTTTAAAGATAAGTTAATTAGGAATTAAAATATTTTTATATGATGTGCAAAATGATTTTATATATCTTCACATGTATATTTAAATCCAGTCATTATTTATGTATTATTAAAACAGAATAATGTTGGCCTGTATAGTTAATAAACGTAATAATTAATTATTGGGATATATTGTACTACCAGACAAATGTGTGCACTTTTACTTGTGATCTTTATAATCATTTACATTTGTATATCTATAAACTATACTTGAAATCATGTTAAACATTTATTGCTTTGTTTGAAATTATTAATTAATAAAATCATATCTGATATTGGTAAATAAATCAAAGTTAGAAATAAAATGTTAGTTTTATGGAATATTTTTTATTAATTAATAAATTTCTTAATCACTTTCTAATACTAGCATAGTTTAAGTTTTATGACTGTCTCTATGTTTAGCAAGATTGACAGCCACTCCAAGCTAGTTATAAAAATAATTATATTTAGAATTATTTAGATGGTGCTAAAGGTTACTCTTTACTTTATTTATATGTTTCATAATAATATTATTAGTCTATTTATAATCAGTACATACATGTTCCCAGATGGTCTTGACCACTAATAGTTATCAAATTTCATATAATAACCCTAACATTTTTTTTTGTCAGATGCTATCTTTTAAAGTTATTTTAGGTCTTAGGTATATGCATGTAGCAAAAAATATTGATTTCTTTTTTTTTTTGTAATGTTATGTCTCAAGACTGTCATTAGCTTGATGATTTTATGGTACATCTCTTTTAAATCCCAAAATATAACTAATGATTATTATTTGCTGCTAATACCTGTTTATTACTTATATTTAATTATAATTATTTCTGATAATCAGCTGATTTTTGTTTATTTTCTATTATTGCATTCAATAAAACAATTATTGAGTACTAGTAGCCTACAAATCGCACATTATTAATAAAAATATGTCTCTCATGCACTTTATCCATGTATAATTATTGGTATTATCATATCAACATTTCAGCTGGATCATTTTAAAAACCCATTACAGCGACATTGCAAGCAACAACATATATAAGATTAGTTTCAACCAATAAAAAACAAAAGCAAAATATTTTAAAATATGAAAGTAGGAATGGTAAAAGATTACAATTGATGAAAAATTTGATATAAAATAAACAGTTATTGGGACTAATATAGAGAGAAAAGCATGCAGACTAATAAAATTTAAATACTTTATCATACCTAACGTTTCTCTGCAAAGTATTAAATATAAGAAATCCTGATGTTAGAATCAAGCCACAGATCGCCAAAATATATATAACCAATCGAAAAATCACAGAAATGTCTTCATTTTTAAAATAAATTTGCATAGAATCACATGGTGCATTTCCATCTAATTTCAATAAATAAAATATATAAATTTATTTTTCAAAGTTATTTTTCAGTCTATCCATCCATCCATCTATCCATCTATCTATCTGTCTATCTATCTATCTATCTATCTATCTATCTATTTATCTATCTATCTCTCTATCTATCTATTTATCTATCTATCTATCTATCTATCTATCTATCTATCTATCTATCTATCTATCTATCTATCTATCTATCTATCTGTCTGTCTGTCTGTCTGTCTGTCTGTCTGTCTATCTGTCTGTCTTCTGTTTGCCTAATTGCCTCCCCGCTCATCTACTTTCTTGCACCATCTGCCCGATTAATTGCCCATCCAACTACTTATCTACTTATTTATTTTCCCCTATCTTGTATATATATTATGAATGCATTAAATTTTTTGTCCCCAAGGGTTTTGGAAAACAGGACAGTAGAATTCTGCAAACCAGGAGATAGTATCAGATTGCTTTATAATGCTTTACTATTGTTTATTTTATTTCCTTAACATAATTTATTCTATTATCATAAATTTATAGCGATATTAATAAAACAATAATCTTTATATATAATTACCATACATATAGAGATAATAAGAAAGATAAATACATACATACACAAATATAACATAATCACACAATTATAAAATGCTTATACCTGAAATTTTTTGTATTAAATTAATCTATAAAAAAATTGATTTTATAAAAGCAAATCGAGGGCTCCTTCTATATGTTTGTTTCACTCTCAAAACTGAATAATTGCATACTATTCTAATAATGATAAACCCCAGCAAAAGGACTTTCAATTGGATTTTATAGAATTAATATTTTTTAGATTCTTAATTGTAGTTTTATACAAAAGATTTTAGCTACAAATTATAATATAATAGTAAACATTTAAATTAAATGTTATAAACACATACGCACAATAGTATAACTAACTGTTGGATATATATATATTCTAACCTAAACTTTAGAAAAATCGGTTCAAAACAATACTGAAATGGAATAAAAAATGCTGGCATGTTTACCTAATAATATGACTAATAAGATTATGTATACCCAGGTGCCAAATTGTAACTATGAAATTGTAATGCCCACCAGAGATCATCATCCATGCTTATTACTATAGGATACAATGAAGAAATTAATTGAAATGTCTTCAAAAAAATATATAATATTGATACATCCAATTTAATTTATTATGGTCTTAATTTTGAACTTAATAACAATTATGGGTCTGCATTCCCTTTTTCTTCCTCGGGGGTGGTAGCAGTCATTGGGGACCTGGTTTATTGGTGCAAGCTGTTAACAATTTATTGCCGCTACCTGGAAAACCTGCTGGGAGGGTACCTGGTCAAAGTCTAAGCGCTGTTCCTGCTCTGGTCGGTTGCTGTTCCCCCTTGATAGGTTGGTTTTGAGCAGTGTGGATCTATGCTCATTATTTGTTAGTTTTTCTCTAGTTGGCTTTCCAATTTTGGGCAGGTAAACTGAATGTGGTCCTTGCACATTTGGACTGTTAATTGGGAGACAGAGGTATCTATAGTGGTCTTGACATGGCTTGGCTGTGGATCAAGAGTTTATTGTTTAATGGGCTTGGGCCTTGGACCTTGCTGCCTGTTGTAGTGTTTGGAACAATCTGGACTTGTCCACCTATTCAGCTGAAGCTTCAGTGCCCCAGGGGTGGTATCATTGGGTGACGGATAACTTCTCAGTGGCTGAGCCATGTAGATCCATGTACAGATACACATTAATCAAAATTATAGTAACCCTTTTATGGATATAATTCTTATCGAGCATATGCACTTTATATAAACCTGGTCAATAATTGTTTTATCATGTAACATTGAACACTTTATAATCCTCAACAGGTAAGTGTACCCGAAAATTTTTGTAATCTTTTAACTAATAAAGTTACTTTTGAAAAGAAAAAAAGTTATTACTACTAACAAAATAATATAGGCAACTTTTTTACACAACTTTATATAGATATATGATCTCTAATGATGATCACAAGAATGTTATGTATATTTCTAATATATAAATGACTAGAAATAAGTCAATAATCACCGCAGAGAACTCATCACTTATGTTTATAATATATACTATTAGATTATTATTTAATTCAAAGTAAAATAAAATAAATGTTATAAATGCTTCCCATTTAACCCAAATACTATCATTTTCGTTCTCAGCATCTATTACTTTTAAAAGTCACAATTAAATAACATTAAATGTCTGTGTTATGTTCTTCTTTATATCTTCTTAACTGACAATTCTTAATCTTATTTCCTTAAACTCACTTATAGGCCTACCAGAATGAAATGTACTTTTATTCCAACTAATTCCAGATTAATTATTATTATCAAAATAGTATTTCCCAATTTTTAGCATTTACACTATTTGACTTCCAAGCTAGCTCTTTTAAATTTAATAATCAAAGTACTCAAATTTCTCAAGGTCTTTATCTGCTTGTGAGGTGCAATTATTAATTATTACTAACTCATTATCATCCGATGGATATAATCCCATACTTGCTAAATTAAAATTTAATGTGAAATTACCAATGGAAATCATATTAAATACCAAAAGCAGAAAAGGAATTTTATGTCTACTCTTAATATTCATTTCATTGCAACAAGCTAAATAACTAAGTTAATATATCTAAATTGATTATTTTCTCTTATTTTATTTTATTTTGTATCATTTGTTTGCCAAAACTAACTAATACTTTTTAAATCTATGACATTTTATGAGTCGGGTATCTTCTTGATCCACATGATATGATCGTTCCTCTTACAAAAAACCTTTCTTGGTTGAGTTTTTTATAAAGGTGAATAATGGAAATGAATTGTGGAAGTGAATTATGGAAATCAACAAACATAAAACAATTCGTAAATCTAAATGTGATCTGGTATTAATACCTGTATTCATATCACATTTATAAAATTGATTATGGTAGTATATAGAATATACCCTTTATAAGGTGGTGTAACATTCTAGATATCCAAAATATTAAAATACAAGACACATATGTAAATTTATAACAATAACAAATATTTATTATACTTAAATAAGAAAAAAACACACATTTGTAGTATCACAACAACAACAACAGCAACAGCAACAACAACAACAACAACAACAACAACAACAACAACAATAATAATAATAATAATAATAATAATAATAATAATAATAATAATAATAATAATAATAATAATAATAATAATAATAATAATAATAATAATAATAATAATAATAATAATAATAATAATAATAATAATAATAATAATAATAATAATAATAATAATAATAATAATAATAATAATAATAATAATAATAATAATAATAATAATAATAATAATAATAATAATAATAATAATAATAATAATAATAATAATAATAATAATAATAATAATAATAATAATATACTTTCATATTATTTAAATTTTAAAATTAAAACTTAATCATTGTTTGAACCATAGTTCAACTTAAATATTAATGTGCTTAAGCACAGAATTAGAATTCCATATTTAAATATAAATATGATATTATCGCATAACTTTAACCCAACAGCCTATTCAATTTCTTTATTCACTTCACTACAATAACGATAAATTTAATTACTTCAACAAGCAATAAGATATTTTATTTCCTGTGTAAGGGCAATATTATATCCAAATTTTCTAACTATTCATTAATTATAAGTAATTGTTTGAAATAAAAAAAATAGTTTTATTTCCATGCATACTAAATATTTATTGCTATCCCCCTATAATCCCTAGTGATGGTATTCACCTGGCTAGGCTAGTATGTTGCCACAGCTTGATGATGTTTAATTTTTATCTTTCATAAATTTTGACTACAGATCAACCAGCATATAAATTAAAGCAACTCTCTGTTATCTCTCATCTTCCACATCAATACATACATCTAATTATAACCCTAATCCTGCCATAGCAACTTTCATACTACCTTGCAAAGACCATCCATACATTTTCTCTCACTATGCAGCACTTCACAATGCACATATTAGTGCCTTTGTAAGGGAAATTAAACAAATTATTCCTAACTTTCAAATGTTAGCATAAACAAGCAAACTGCCTTCTTCCTGAGGTTAAGCATTATGTGAGGAACTGGTCTCTGCACATTTACTTTTAAAAGGCATGCAAAACATTTTACCACAACTACATAAATAATTCCCTACTTAGATAATAAATATGAATGGAGCTGGGATCAAGTCCTTGATCTCCCAATACCTGCATACATAGTAATTAAGAATGAAATAGCTATTCTCTATTTATCCCTTCAAGATTGTACAATAACTATACTCCAGCAATAATCAACATTTGCAGCTTCACACATACACACAGGGTTATCATAATATTGATGCAAAATAATAAGTTTTAACCAACCATGAATAAAATCCATGAACTACATTAATTTTAAAAATAAAGCACCCAGCAACACTCATCCAAGATTTATGATCAAAACAGATTGCATCTACTTGTCAAGGCATTGCAATGACTATTCAGTGAAATTCACAAATCTAACAATAGGCATATAATTTTGATTTGAAAACTTTATCAAATGAAAAATATATAAACTTCCGTGCTTTCTCACTTTTATTATACATTAACAATTTTTAAAACTTCAATAGTTTATTATGGGGTCAAAATCTTTTTTTTAAAATTGCTATGAATATTAACTACCTACTAAACATGACAACAAATATATAAATAAAAGGAAAAATAAATAAATACAATATTACACATTGTCTCTTTGGGTTCCTTCAGAGCTAAATTTGAATATTTTGCAAGGTTACTATCAATTTAATGAAAAAACACATGCATATTGTACATAAACACTATTTACCATTATTTGCTCATCGACCATGGCAAACATTATATTTATCTCACCTTAACGGCTATGCGAGTATATAAAATTATTTTCATCCAGGATGTAGCTACATTAATAATCAGTATTATCATATTTAATCACAATAATTTAAGACTGTTGAAAAATTAGTCCTGCAGGTTACTTTCATTTTTTTAAACATTTGTTCCTGGGTTCAAATCCAGATGCTTGGTTTACCACATTTGGTCCATAACTTTATTTTTCCATGCTTCATTTCCTGAGTTTTCTTTTAGGATAAATAAAAAAAATTCAAACAAAACCAATGTTCTAGATGCTAAATTTCCACATATATTCTTAGATTTGATCTCATAAGTGATGAAAAATAATTGCTAATTTATTTTCAGCAATTATTTCCTGTACATTTGTCAAGTGTCCCTTGCATATTTGAGAGATTCAAATAAACTATATTGGCACATTAATTCTTACTGGTGTCACAATCAAAAAATAATAATAATGATGATGAGTATTTTAACTACATCTCCAATTAATAGTATTAAAATCCAGTTATTCCTTGAGGTTTTAATTAAGCCAGGGATAAAATACAGTCTTAAATGTTTTTTTCTGAGATATCTTCTTTTAAACAAAATTTTAAAAGCAAAATACGAAGATTGAGGTATAATGTACTAAATTTTTTGCTATGACTGAACCTTGTCATCGTTGATTTTGAAGGAGAGGCCAGTACACCCACCTATATCTTTTAGCCTATCATATCAAGTTATTACACTACTTAAGTTTAGCCAACTGTTATCTGAGGCAAAACAATCAGAGCAAAGAATTATTAGCAGCAGCCCTCAATAGTTCATTTTCACTAGCTTTTATAATAAAAAAAAACCACCTGAAAATTTGGCTTTATCTTTTTTTTGTTATCCACTTATACTTCAGACAACCTTTGACAACATTTATTAAATGTTGGTTTTGGTTTATTGACTTCAGCTCTCATTATTGACACATGTTCCTGCTTTGATCTACAAGAAATATTCAACTAAGAAAAAAAAATATAATAATGGGTATTTTATAGAATTGATTTTTTTTTTTAATAAATAAATTTTTCTAAAACTTAAAATCAAATTTAGAACTGAAAACAATAACCAATTCCTGTAAAACCCATCCAAAATAAAATTCCTCTTTACTTTATACTATCAAATAGTATACAGTATAATGCAGTATAATGTGTAAATTTTCAGGATAAAAAAAAATCTATATATATGTCATACACACACTCATGCAAGCACCTATCCATAATACTAAATAGTGATCCACTTGTTCATATTCTTATTAGTACAAAATATCCATCATAATTTGTGAAAATGTAAACCTATTCTCTTGTAAAAAAAAAAAAACGGTCAAACAAATATTATCTATTATTTTCATTTACAACTATTATGATTAATATAAATCAACATTTTAAGATATTACAGTGTGTGCAATAGTCAATCCCCTTTCCTTTTATATAATAATATGCTATAATTTTAAATAAAATACAAACATACTTTTCTCTATACATTAAATTCAAGCCACATGGTCATTGGTCTCTCTAAATAAAGCTTTTAATTTTTCTTGACTTTAAAAAAAACTTTTTTTTTTCGGATATAGTTATCTACTAATCCTACTATTTATTTCCCAATCATTAGGTTTCTTTATGAAAGAAACTAAGGGTTACAATATATATATACTCTGTGGATGGCTTGTGTGACCAAGTCGAAACGTCAGTATATTGATATTAAAAGTTTTTAACACGGATGAACCCGCAAAATATGTATTTTATATATATGGAGAGAGAGAGAGAGAGAGAACTAAAAAATATTTCCCCAAGTTATATATTTAAAATAAAAAATATTTTCTTAAATTATAATATATTCAAGCTAAAAGCATATAACATTAATAAAGTTAATTATTTTAATATTATATATATATATATTTATAGACTGTTAAAAATGACTGGAATACTGAGTATCTATCCTAAGATCAAGTTTTCAAGTAAAAAATGTTTAAAAGCTCAGCATGGCAACCTCATAATTTTTAATTTAATATTATTAAAAACTATTATGAAAATTAATAATAGATTAGACAATAAAATCACAACACTTCAGAAAGTCTTCAAACTGACAGCATTCAAAGTAACTGCAGCCAAATTGTTGTTTTTGACTTCAGTGTATGACATGAAAAGAGGATATACCTTCTAACGTATACATTAGAAACTTAAAAATCTTTGAACATCAGCATCATTTTGAAACTTACAATATATGTTATTGGCTAAATACAAGGCAGTTTTTTTCATTTTTCAAAAGAATTCAATCTATATTTATAGAATTTTTTTCCATCTTCTGAAAGAGTCTTATAAATAAAGTTTTTGTTATCTGATCATAATTTTTTATTGAAAACTGTCACTGGTGTTTAAACATTACATAATCTTCTTAGAAACTAATCATATAATTATTATTATATATTTAATATAACACCTACTTACAAATCTAATATTATGATGATTTTTTTAAACATCATTTTTTTACTTGAAAAAAAAAAATGGGAATAACTTTTCTAGATGATGTTATGAGTAAATTGTACTTATTTTCAAAACTATTGTCACTTATAAATTAAAAGAAATTTATTAAAATCTAGCAATAAATAAATGCACAACTGTGTATATTGAAGGGTAGGGTGTCATGTCTAATAGTACATTTATGTTTTACTTTATATAATGTGTTAATGATATGATGGTCGTAAGAGTTGGCTAAAATTTATTTAAAAAGGTTATATAGAAAATTATATGTTCGTATTCATATATTTCTTTTTTAATGTTTCTATTTAAAATCAAAAAATGTAAAAAAAAATTAATAATCTCAATCAAATGCATCTGTCATTTCAATTAAACTCAATATCCATAAATCTAAAGATTCCAGGTTTGATTCTCACGTTAATACTGATAACAATGAGGACAACAACTCTTAAAAATGAAAAAGAATAACTCTCAACACATGTTGTATGGTATTTCTGATAATTGAAAGTATTTGAAAAATTTAAATAACATTTGAATTTTCCTAAAAACATTTAATAATTATTTTTGGATGATGGCATATAATTATGAGTAAAATGCTATCATCGTAAACTTTCAAACTCTGTCTACTATAAACTGTATCCATGGAGAGTTCATGTATAATCTAGCATGGCTAGCAGTCAATAATTAGAAATATTTATTAACATGATTGTTGTTGATGCTAAGCAACCCCCTATCACTTTTGCAAATATAACATATAAACCCAGATGATAATCAGAAAGGCTTTCTAATTAATATGCCTTATTTTTTGTCCTCCGTGTTAATTGTCCAATCCAGTGCAGTATAAATAGAAATATCCATGTATATATATATATATATGTTTGCTAGCAAGAGTAAAGAATTCTTCAAGATCTGCTAGTTATAGTTTAATATTTAATTATTCATTTCAATATAACACTGAATGTCACTGTGTGTTTTTTTTTCTATCAAGATACGGAAAGTATTTAAATAGATGTTTGCATTAATCAATGGGTTTGAACTAATTTCTCAAAGGTAAACATTGCTATTATTTCAGATAGTAGGAGTAAAATTGATTATTTATTAAAGGCATTTATCTATAAAATAAAAAAATTAAAAAACAATAAAATAATAATTAAAAAACTATTGTAGAAAAGATTAAGTTTTGAAGAACTTATAGGGTTATTTCTAATTTTGTTTATTTTTTATATTTAAATTAACAAAGGCGTTTAAATTACTTTACTTAATCAAAATATTTAAATAATAATATTATTAATAATTCTTCTTAATAATAATGTGAACATTATTATGCATGCATGAAATGAATTAATTTAATTTATTTACTAATATTTTATGTACACATTTGCATAATAAACTTCCCAAAATGATTATCCCAAAGACAATAATTGGTGGTCGAGAGTCAGCGACAGCTGTTGTCCCGGGTGGGTGGGTTCGCTTTCCGGCTGATGCTATGACACGTGAGAAAATAATAATAAAAATTACCATATTAAATTTGAGAAAATTTAACTAATATTTTTGATGAAGATCAGTTCAAAATTTTTTTGCATAATCAATAGTTCAAGAAGACAAAGGATGAAATTAATATCAAATATTATGAATTCTAAAACAAATTTATTATTGTGCAAAATGATTCCATCTTTCCAAAACTTTTTACAGCAATTTTGTAGGTATTATTTTATAGATTAAAAAAAATGAAAAGTATAAAATAAATAAGATTAATCAAATGATCTATATTTTTATATGGTGCTACTTATTTCCACGGATGTTTCGTGACTTCAGGAAGATTAGAAAAGCCACAGATAAAAACAATAAAAAATAGTGCTAAAGATTAATGCTAAATAAGACTAAAACACTTAATGATTTTTTAATATAAAAAAATGGTAAGAATGAATTACATGAAGTTAATAATTACCAGAAATTTTGTCACATTATTAATACAGATGATATCATAACAGATGAAAATAACCGCAGAATTGAACTTAGATGGAATGCTTTTGGTAGCAATAAATTAATATTAAAACAAAGTATTAATATGTGCTTGAAAAAAGATTTTTAATAAACGCACTTTATCAATGCTGTTTTGGATTCTTAATAAACTCCCAGCAAAGTATGAAGATATGTATATCAGAATTAATGAGAGAAATTGAAAGAAAAACAACTACAACTGCTACTATAGAAAGAATTTAAAAAGCTATATTTGAGATGGGATAAATATGTTAATGAAATAGATGATTGTAGGTAAATAACCAAAATCTTAAACTGAATCTCAAGATATTGTAAATAATTTTTAAAAAGTTCATAGATAAGATATATATATATATGAAATAACAGAATATACTGGAATGGTATGAAGAAACGATATAAATCAGAAAAACTGGATTAAAATTGAAAAAATTGTCAATCTGAAATGAATTAATTATGCATAAAATGATAGTTAAAATGGTTATAATCATGATGATGATATAGTAAATAATTAAAATGACTAATTTATCCACAAAATTTTATATCTAAAATATATTCCTAAAAAAAAGATAAAAATTCTTAAAAAAATTTAAAATCAAAATATTTTAAATCTCACATTATGTAAGTGGGTACAGAATTACTAGTCTGATCCATAAGTGGGCACCTGTTTCAAAGTAATTTTACATTGGTGCTTTGCTTTTATGCGAATTTTGAAAAATCACAGACCACACACCCCTTTTTCAATGTAAGTTACGTCTATTTTTGCGCGATTTCGTTTGCGCGTGTTTTCTGAGGAACCTATCTATCTCGTAAAACGAGACCCAGGTGTATATATATATAAAATTAAAAGGAAAAATAGAAATGAACACGATTTTTTGTAGATATTTATTTAAAATATACACACTGGAATAACATATTTAAAATTATTGTATTTTAAATCAAACATATAAAAAAGTCTACATTGTTTTTTTTAATCCTGATTTTGATAATTAAAAAAAAATCTAAAACAAACTTGTTTTTATGTTATTACAGATAATACTCTTAATTATAAAAGTCCCCTATCTATTTTTAATTCGATTAAGCACAATTTTTTAAATTAAAACTATTTTTAATAAAAAAAAAAAAAAGTATTATAATATACTTTGATTGCAAATTTCTACAATCTGATTTTGCTTGAAGTATTAAAAATTTTTTTTTTAGATAACATTTGGTTTTGATTAATGCCAATTGAGAAGAGTCATTAACTTTTTTTTTATCAAGATAAAGAAAAAACTTAGCTATTGTGCTTTCAAATCTCATCAAAAACTGTAAACAGCATGTTTAAAAGCAAAAAAAAGTTTTAAAGATAAGGAAGATATAGAGTGCAAGCCAGCTACTGGTAAATGACCAGTTTGATTTCATAATGGCTAGATTTTCTGTGGTGCACAGCTCATATTCATGTACTATACTGCTTGTCTGCCTAAAGTTAATCAAACTATAGAGAATTAACAGAGCTGACAGACTGCCAACATCTATTTGATATATTCCTTTCCTGATAATGTCAATAAATCAATATACTACTCTATCACAGATATGATAATACTAGGCCAGTTTACCAAGAGTTTCCAGTACCAGCCAGAAAACTGAAAGATTATTGTGCTATGACTTTATACATATGCTAATTCATCTATAGGCAAACAAGCATAAATGAAGTTTCTGCAGCTGTATATGTATATAGTATGCATACAGGAGATCTACTTCACTATCAGATATTAGATGGTGAATAGAATATATCTATTGAAAATGACATTATTTTAAACACTTAACTTTCAGTTAAAGGTTTAAATACGTTTTAAAAGTAAATAAGTTTTGACTAAATTAAACATCTAAAAAGAAAATAATAGTAAATGACCCATTTGTCCCCAGAGATTGATTCCAGTTTTTATTTTATTTTAGAATTAGATGGTGTGGATAGTTGAAGGGTGCTTTAAAGTCTGAGTTCAAATCCCCTATATTTACTATTGGACTCCTGGCATGTGAGGAGTGCCTGTATTTCAAATATTTACACATTAAGCCTAAATCCTTCCCATCTCTCTTCTATGTATTTAAATGGATAAGGTTCTATACATGAAGGTCAGAGTGACTTGAGGTCATCATGGGCATAGCAATTATGTTAGCATCAGAATGTGATTTGAGCTTTCCATCATCAGATTTCAATAGTATGGATGGCTGAAAAGTTGGAGGTTGGAATAGATTGAAACCTGTCAATTAAAATATGAGAGTTTGCTATCTTAATATAAACTGAGCACTGATTATATTCCATTATAATATATATATATATATATATATATATATATATATAATGGATATATAATATAATCAGTGCTCAGTATATATATATATATATAAACAGATGTGTCTTATTCAATACATTTCTTTTTTTACACCCATTCCTTGTTTAGTAGACTTTTCAGCAATTTTAAAATACACATTTTGTAAGACTTCAGTTGATTGAGTATTCAACTCATGAAGAAAATGATATTAAAATAATTTAATTACTTCTAACTGAAAATTCTTCTATTTATAATTCTCATTTTCAACTCCCTCTTCTTCATGACTTAAGCACAAGTTTAAATGATTTTAAAATGATGTGATTTCCCATATTTGCAAACGAAAATATTTTCATCTGAAGTTTTACTTACTTTGACATTTAAATTAAATATGAATTTCAGTATTTATATCTAAAGATTAAATATATGATACAACGGTTTCTTTCAGATAATAAATATATTTTCACTCATAAAGAAAACTTCTGCAAAATTATATTACTAAAGCAGAATGCTAAATAATAATAATTTAAAATAAAACAGTGAATAACTAAGGGAAAAAAAATTTCATTAATTGCTAGGCTTTGGATTTCAGAAACTTGAAACAATTTTAAATTATTAGAAGTTTTTCTTAAAGTTAATAATAGTTTCAAATTATGTTTAGCTAACCTAGCTTTTTGAAATTAAAAACAAACACCCAATTGCCATTTCAATTAATAAAGGTATCAATCATAGCAAATATTTTGTTTGTAGATTTTTCAAAACTAACTAAAGTCATAGAAAGTTTACTATGTTTATTTAATATTAAAATCATTATAAAATATAGTAACTTTAAGAATTATTTAAGCCTTATTTAAATGTCTCTATGAATAAATAAATCATCCAGCATCTGCTTGATAAATAGAAGTTATATATTGGTTGATAACTATTAAATTTTATATACTATGTTATCAAAGAAAAAAAATCACCATTTTTTAAAAGATGATACTGTTGAATAAGTTGAATTTTTGAAATTATATAATCAAATAACCATATTATTATAAAACATGCAATTAAATAAATACAAGACAAGTAAGATAGGAGAATTTAATTCACAAGCCCACTTGTTAATTTTTCACATCTCATTTATATAACTCTGATGTGTTTGCATAATTTTTAACAAAAGTAACAAAAACATAAAATACAAAAAAAAAAATCATTTTTAAAAAGAAATACAATTAAAAATAATATATACACACATACATATTTAAATATACCTTTCCATTTAATATGTTTAATCCAATCAATAGTTGTACTATTATGATAGTAATGGCCTTTTAATTCCTTGAGAAACCCTGAAAGAAATATAATAACAAATAATACCAAAAAATACGGTATGTTTATTGTGTAAATGTGTAATGAACAAGACAGTTTAAATATTTAAATGCACACACACACACACATATATATATATATATAAATGAATTTGTTCTTAATTAAAAATAAATATTCTGAATCTTTCTTGAAGTTTAAGAGAAAGTGAACAGAGAAAATTTTCTAAAGTCCACTCTATACACTCTTGTCATTACAAGTATATACCTAGTGATTATTTATAAAGTAAACATGGATTGATTATTCATTAAAAATGTTCATACAACATGGAGAATTTACTGGCTTACACTCCTAAATTCACAGGGGAAAAGTATATTCCTTTTAAGATGTCTATTAGTACAAAATTGAAACATTAGTTAGATTGCCAGAGTAAATTGGTGTATGTGTTGAAAATGGTGATTCTTTTTTATTTGTAAAAATAATGAATGAATTAAATATTGATGCTCTGAACAAAAGAATCTGGGTAACTAGGATATAGTAATATTAAACTGCAATTGGATTACCAAACAATGTCTATTAAAATAATATTATTATGAGTAGCTCAAGATATACTGCTAACATATAGTATCTAATAAAACAATATTTTTCAATAATTAAATATAAGAAAACATTAAATAAAATACTAGAACATTTAAATTCAACTCAATCTATTCATTTTACTTGTAAATTTAACTAACAATTTGCTCAATATTATAGATAAAATAAGGTTTGATTAAAATAACAAATACAACTGTAAAACTCTTAACATAAGATGTTCAGTAAGGTTAAACATTGAGAACACATCCTTAAGGATACATTCCCAATTGCATATAAGTTTTACTCCACCAAATTCATATAACAAATTACGATGTAATACTCTCATGTTTTAAACACACATCTAATAATTCTAAAATATAATTTATAAATTTATTACAGAAATAACAATAAATTACTTAATATTCCTTTAGTAAAAATACTAATTGGACTTTTAACATTATCTAATAATTTCTTACTTATCATTTTTCAATAAAAATTTTACAATTCTCCATCTATAATAATAATAATGATGATGATGATGATGATGACGACGATGATGACGATGATGATGATAATAATAATAATAATAATAATAATAATAATATTACCGCAGAAAATCCTGATAGTGCTGGTAAGTAATAGTAAAGTAGTTGGGTTTCAAACCCCAAAAAATCTAATAATAACGCCACAATTTAAAATCAAACCAATATAGATAATTTCACAAAATAAAAATAAATCTTTTTGAAACTTTAATTAGTGAAAATCATAAACTAGCTCAAGAATATATAAAAAAAACCCTTATGTTACCAAAAATTTCCTTGTTTTTATAAATAAAAAAAAAATGGAGACCACAGCCATGCATGATCGAGCATTTGGCATCAATATGGCCACTGAAGTGCGTAAAAATTTAGACACCGTCAAATCGTATGCCACGGTCGCAAAAACTAACATGCAAGCAACAAGTTCAAAGAATTTCGCGACTACAATAAATAATAAAATAGTTCCGAGATTTAGAAAAACAAATCCGAATGATATAAAACAGATTTAAAGATACAGGTAAACCAAGATCCTCCCTCCCCTTGCACACTGGACCGATAATATGCTAGAATTAATTAATGAACACTTTAACAACACGATTCCACGGGGACTTTATACATCATTCAAAAGAATTTTTTCACCAAACTCGATAGTAATATCTGCCACAGACGCAAATATATCATTGTATCAGTTTCCACACACATTATTATATCAAGCAATAACTGAAAATGAACTGTGGGAAACAATTGTAAGAATCACAGATCATCCAAATCCCAGATAGCATGCAATCGAATTTCTTGACAGTAGTCAAAAGAACCGATTTCTAAACCAAATTAAAACATTAGACAGTTATGCGATTGTTATAGTCGATGAAGATCGACAGAACCAGATTACAGGAATAATAAAAAATACATATTTTGGATACACGAAACAAGACTTTCAAAAAATGATGGATCCATTTGGCAAGGTTATAGCATTTCAACCAATATACCTCAAAGACACACCAATACCAATATACAGCAATAGCTATGATTTTAAGTTAAAATTACACAAAGACATTGACCCAGAATCTATACCAACACAAATTTCAGATCAGGAAGCTATGCTGAGCCTATATATAAGAGGTTTAAAACCACAATGCTATGCCTGTGGCAAGCGTGGTCGCCTAGCCACACAGTGCATGGACAGCCAACTCATACAGGGCCAGACACCAAATAATCAGCACATCCAATCCCAACATGAAGAGAGCAACAATTCACAAAATTACACCAGCAACTCAAACAACAATCAATATGAAAACAATCACAGTACAAATGAAGCTACTAAAAAACAAACATGCAGAAGAAAACACAAATATACTTGAAACTACAACAGATAGCCTCAAATAAATTAAATGAAAGCACTGATCAAATTGATCAAAATCAATCACAAATCATACCTGAAGTATCACAAACACCAGGTATATCAATCAATAACATGTCAGACTCAAATCTAGACATATCGAATGATACATACAACTCCCCCAAAAACAAGCATGCCACATATAATTGTAAACAAAACATCTACAGATATTCTAGAGTCACTAACCCCATGCCTCCCCCATAGAAGCAACACCAACAGAAGTCCAAAAATCTGGTCGGCCGAGGAGAAATAAATCAAAAAGAGCCAAAACAGATGAAAACAATACTCTAACAGAAATGATTGAAGACTTGGCAGAAAACTTAATAGCTATGGAACTGGATAGTAATCAAACCACTAATAACTGCTCACAAAACACTAGAGAACACTTAAAAGCTTCACGCAAACTTCAACACACTGTGAAACCAACTCACAGCCAATCATGATAATGAAGCTAAAATAACAGCATTTAATATCAGAGGGCTCGACTCAGTCAACAAAATACATCAGCTACAACTCTGGATAAAGATTACACAACCTCATATACTAGGACTTCCTAGAAACTAAAAATATATAGTGGCTCACAAATTGACCCCACAGTACATCTAAGCAGAGAAGGCTACTGTGCATACTCTAGAGACACATCATCTCCCTCAGGGGGTACTGGACTGCTCATGAACACGAAGATTGTCCATTTGACTCATTCAAAATCATATATATAGATGCAAATTTACTAATAGTAACTTTCAATCATCAAATCATCACACTAAACATTATATTTGTGTATATTTCACCTAGCCCTACAATTGTCTCAAATATTATATTAAACATAAACTCCTTACTTGGCTCTAATATATACCCAACCATACTAATTGGGGATTTCAACATGAAATATCAAGAGTTCATTTTAAAGTGGCTGCATCAAATATCATTTCCACTTATGAGTGCAGAGGGATTTCTGTCAAATGAGGCAGTTACCTTTCACAATGGACATCATACATCAAGAATTGATCTGTGCTTTTATTAACCTATGTTACACCATCAAATCAGCCTAAACATCAACCTATCTCCCTTCTCTGATCACTCTGCACAAACCATACTAATTAATCTGACAGGAATTCAAACAACTGCACTTACACACGGTAAAACAATCAGAATTCTCACTTCCAACTTCTACCCCAGAATTTATTTTTTCAGAAACATATATAATGCTTCACAAAATCAAAATATGCAACTTAACCCCATTCAAATATACTCTAGCATTCATAAACATTTTATCATTTAATATAGATCACATTACACACAAATCCCCCCCACCCTCAAGACTGCTAGCACTGGCTGATGAAATACATAAACGGATTACAATGATAAACCCAACACACACCAGTCAACAACATATACGCAAACTTACACAAATATACAATAACATCTGTAACCACCTGAAAAACTATCTAGCAATAAAAAAGAGTAAAGTCTGCCTCAGCCAACAACACACATGGACAAGAAAATACATTCGCTGGGCCTTGGGCTACCCATCCACTGTCAGAGTGCTGATAGCACTCACGGAACAGGGGCACACATATGCAAGAAATATGTTAAAACCGATCTATCAGCATTTCAAACAAAAGCTGCAAGCATACCGCCCGGTCAAATATAATCCTAACATCTTTGGAACACCAGAAACAAATAACCCATATAACATCACAGAATTTGCTACTAAACTGGCAACAGTACCTGATTCATGTCACCCAGGAGCACATGGAATCCCCAAATTTGTCCTTGCACATCTCAGTCAGTTCACTAGCCAATATTTATGCGACCTTGCAAATCATCTATCACAAAAGTTGCATGACATCCAAGGTTTGTATCCAATAGCAATAGTCCTCTTCAACAAGAAAAAAGTCCAAGTATCAACACTATCCAACCTACGACCAATCTCAATGGGGCCACTTACAATTAAAATAATTGAAAAAGTACTCAAAGACAGCCTAGAGCCACATATTCAACCACTAATTTCACACAGCCAGTTTGCAAGGAAGCAATCATCAACTGCACAGGATGCAATGATATTCAAAACAGTTATAAACTCAGTGCGAGACAGGAAGAAGTATGCACCAATTGCAGTTCAACTTGATATAGAAGCGGCTTTTGACTCGGTCAACATCAATACATTAATCATTAAGCTAGCTGACACCACAATTCCCTGAACTCATCTGTACCTGCTCACAAACCTACTACTTAGCAGGGAAATACATATCACACACAATGGCAAAAATTCCCCATCATTCATTCCCACACAATCCATATCCCAAGGCTCACCACTCAGCTCACTGCTATTTACTTTTTACATCAACCCACTCATACTCAAAATTCAACAAAGTATCAAAGGCATCCAGATACCAGGCACATCACAATATATAGCCTGCATTGCATATATGGATGACATCACAGTCTTCCTACTATCAAGAAAACAGATACCAATACTACAGAAAATACTGCTAGACTTTCAAGCAACACACCATCTAAAATTTAATCAAAACAAGACTGCTGCTTGGTCTGTATACACCAGTAAGCCATGCATGCAAATTTTCCAAGGCAAACCATCTCTTTTCTTCAGCTTTCCTTTCTACATGGGAACAAACACAATGAGGCAAAAAATCCAAAACAAGTTAAAAGATGAAGCAGAATGGATCACTGCCTCACTATCAAAAGCATACCTCTATGCTGAAATAAAATTGTTCAATCAGCTGGTAATCACCAAGATTATCTATTATTCTCCCATAATTCAATTCTCAAAAGCCTTTACATCAAAAATCTCTTCATATTGCAATAAACTTCTATGGAATAGAAAGACAGTGTCAATATCTGCAAAACAGCTTAGTCGACCAGCAATACACAATGGTTTGGGGCTACATAACATAGATATTTTTCGAATACAAAAGACCACAAACCTTATAATAGCCACCCTCAGACATTTCCCAGAACTCCAGTATTTAATACAAATAATAGCCACAGACAAACCACCTTCACATTGCTATCTATCATCAGTTATAAACCAGTTCAGAATCACACATACTCAAATATCACTGCAAACAACAACAAAATATTCATATTGGCAAATATATACAATGGTATACCCAGGATATACATCAGATATTTCAACACAGATGCTCAGAATAAACAACTGACAGCTGCTTAAAAAATTTAAAAAATGGTCCATGGAGCCCAAATTCTTTGATTTCCTCCTGAAACTAAATCTATATGCTTTGCCAACATCATATTTCTTAAGATACACATGATTATATACAAAAATAGACCCCTTTTGCACGCTATGCCACCAAGCAGAAGAAACTCAACAACATCTGTTTTACAACTGCCCAGCATTAAACAATATTTGGCATGAAATAAAAAATATATACAGAAAACCAAACATCTCCCTGCAAGATATTATCAGTCCATTCTACAGAACATCTACCCCAACAATCTGAGCAGCAACCTTCGTACTTTATGCATTTTGGTGCACACGATGCACATTTGCTTTTGGCAACAACACAAGGCGGCATCCATCAATTTTTGACAACAAATTAGCACAATTAAAAACCAGAGACAATAAAATAGCACGCCCAGACATTTTCGTGGCTACTTGGTCACTTGTAAAACAACGGTCAAATCTCTAATAGTTCTGCCTTTCCTCAATAATAGACTTAAAAGGAAAACAAGAAAATGGACAGCAAAAAATCCATGAATCAATAAATGATAACTTAAGATAAACAATTCATTGCTCACCCGGTATATATATGTAAGAACTTGGAAAGAACTTAAACACAATATATACAATCCTCGGAAATATCAGTGTAAATACATGTATATAAAAATTATTAATGTAACCTGTTTTCTAAATTGAATGAAGTTCCTTTTTTGAAACTTAATAATAATAATAATAATAATAATAATAATAATAATAATAATAATAATAATAATAATAATAATAATAATAATAATAATAATAATAATAATAATAATAATAATAATAATAATAATAATAATAATTAATAATAATAATAATAATAATAATAATAATAATAATAATAATAATAATAATAATAATAATAATAATAATTCAATTCAATTCAATTTATTCTATGAAATAAAACAAAGTACATCACAAATATTTATATAATATTATAAATAGTGAAGGATATTATTCAGTAAACACAGCTGATAAACATGTCTGCCCCCAGCATGTGGTTATTCAGTGATTGATGTTAACCATGTGCTATAGAATATCTAGAGTCAAAATTCTCATTAAATAGAATTTCTCTTATATAAAGTATGAAAGGCATCAAATGATCTCATTTGACTGAAAAGCCTCAATTTAAAGTTGTGAATAAACCAAAAAGTCCATCAATAAAAACTATCACAAACAAGGTCAAATCAAAAATAAATTTCTCACACATATATTATAATTTTTGAATGAAATTGTGATGATTTAGCAAAATTTTCACAATTCCTATTCTATTATTTATATATATCATTTAGCAAAATAGAACAGTAGTACTTATACGGGGGTATATAATTTATTGTTAATAATTACAAATGGATTTAATATTGGTAACTAGTAAAAGAAGTTAGTAGTATGTAAAGAATATCTTAATAATTATTTATACATGTTTAGTAAAATTTTTTAACTAATTTGATTCTAAATGAATGAAATATTAATGTTATATATAATCCTAAGTCAGATTCAAAAAAATTGCATTAAAATATGTAGTCATCCACATACTAGGGATGATTGAATGTTCAATGGACATATTATTTTCCAACTTTTATTTGGAGGTTTTAAAGATATTCAAAAACGAGAATAAAATTTAGCTTAAACTAAAAAAGAATCTTATTTAGATGATCATATACACAATCATATATATGGAGAATGTGTACAAGTATTATAAAAAAGTTTATAAGTATAGGCACATATATATTGTAACCAAATAGTTATTATATTTTAAGAATTTCAAAGTATTCATTCCCATATATATATAACCAAAACGGCCTAACACTATACTAGTAAAAAATAAAAATGCAAAACCATAAAACAATATAATACTAGATTAAATCCAAAATTTTACCAAAATCTTTACACAACCATGGTTTCATCTACTATAAATAGACCTTCTCAAGTGAAAATCAAACTAAAGGATTAACATATATATACAAACCTTCCCATAATTCATTTCAAACTCCACCTTTTCTTAATATCAAAAGAAATCTTCATAAGATTGATAGCCTCAGATTCAAGAAGTTTTATCATCAAAGTCTCCTTTATTCTTCTTTTTAACTCATTCTTTTCATAAAAAATAACCGAAGCATTTTTAAACAATATTCTATGACCTGTATTCAATTCATGAATATATAAAGCTGAGGTAAGATACCTGTGTTTAATTCTACTTATATGAACCTTAATCCTTTTATTAAGACTAGACATATTCTGGCCTACATAAAACTTACCACAACTACATGGAATCTTATAAGCAATACCAGGAATAGACCTACTATCAATAGACTGTTTTGAACCGTTAAGTAACAAATTCAAATCAGAACCTTTCTTCCATGCAATCTTCATTCCTCCTAACAAATGACTTCTTATAAACCAAATTATATATTAAAGACTTAAATGGGAAAGATATATACTCATTATCCTTACCAACAAAATTCTTACCATCAAAATCACAACTACAAACATTATTATTAAACACAACTTTTTTAATAAAATCATGATTGTAACCCAATTCTACATATTTAGCAGCAAATTGACTTCTTTGAATATCAGCATTATTATTAAAATTATTAAGCCTTCTATTCCGACAACAAAAATTCAACAAAGACATTTTTAATAGATTAAAAAGTATTGCTGTATTTTTTTCAATTTTAAAAAATTGGAATGTTTTTCTGCAGATAATATTAAGGTTCTTCATGATTTCTTTTTGCTGTTAGAGGATTCCAATGTATTTTATGTCTAATGATGTGTTTTATAAGATTAGAGAGGGTTGGGTTATTGGTTATGTTATTTCTCCATTGATGTGTGCTGTCTATATTGATTATTTGGAGTGTAGTGTTATTAATCTGTTTTCATATTCTATAACATTATTTGTTAGGTTTGTTGATGATTGTTTGTTTGTTATTCAGAAAGAGAAATTAGAAGAGTTTTTATATGGATTGAATGCTTTTGATTCTGGTATTAAGTTTATGATTGAAAGGGGTAGTTTTGATTTTGTAAAATTAAAGTTTTTAGATTTAAGTGTTGAGAAAATTAATAATGTTTTGTAAACCTAAGAATTTGAGAAATATGATTAGGCCTGATAGTTATCAACCTTTTATGCATAAAAAAAATCTTTGTTGAATTTTTGTTGTAGGAATAGAAAGCTTAATAATTTTAATAATAATGCTGATATTCAAAGAAGTTAATTTGCTGCTAAATATGTAGAATTGGTTACAATCATGATTTTATTAAAAAAGTTGTGTTTAATAATAATGTTTGTAGTCGTGATTTTGATGGTAAGAATTTTGTTGGTAAGGATAATGAGTATATGTCTTTCCCATTTAAGTCTTTAATATATAATTTGGTTTATAAGAGTAGTCATTTGTTAGGAGGAATGAAAATTGCATGGAAGAAAGGTTCTGATTTGCATTCGTTACTTAATGGTTCAAAGCAGTCTATTGATAGTAAGTCTATTCTCAGTATTGCTTATAAGATTTCATGTAGTTGTGGTAAGTTTTATGTAGGCCAGAATAAATTTAGTCTTAATAAAAGAATTAAGGTTCATATAAGTAGAATTAAACAGATATCTTAACTCAGCTTTATATATTCATGAACTGAATACAGGTCATAGAATATTGTTTAACAATGCTTCGTTTATTTTTTATGAAAAGAATGAGTTAAAAAGAAGAATAAAGGAGACTTTGATGATAAAACTTCTTGAATCTGACGCTATCAATGTTATGAAGACTTCTTTTGATATTAAGGGAAGGTGGAGTTTGAAATGAATTATGGGAAGGTTAGTTCATTTGTATATATATGTTTGTTCCTTTAGTTTGATTTTCACTTGAGAAGATCTATTTGTAGTAGATGAAACCATGGTTTTGTAAAGATTTTGGTAAAATTTTGATTTAATCTAGTATTGTATTGTTTTATGGTTTTGCATATATATATATATATATATATATATATATATATATATATATATATATATAATATATATATAAAAAAAAAAAAAAATATAAAAAGAGAATCTAGATTTATTATCTAATGGCGCCTTCTAATAAAGTTACATATGGAAATACTTATCTATTACAAAAATGCAAAACCATAAAACAATACAATACTAAATTAAATCCTAAATTTTACCAAAATCCTTACACAAACATGGTTTCATCTACTACAAATAGACTTTCTCAAGTGAAAATCAAACTAAAGGAAATAACATATATATACAAACAAACAAATCTTCCCATAATTCATTTCAAACTCCACCTTCCCTTAATATCAAAAGAAGTCTTCATAAGATTGATAGCATCAGAATCAAGAAGTTTTATCATCAAAGTCTCCTTTATTCTTCTTTTTAACTCATTCTTTTCATAAAAAATAACCAAAGCATTGTTAAACAATATTCTCTGACCTGTATTCAATTCATGAATATATAAAGCTGAGTTAAGATATCTATGTTTAACTCTACATACATGAACCTTAATCTTTTCATTAAGGCTAAACTTACTCTGACCTACATAAAACTTACCACAAGCACATGAAATCTTATAAACAATACCAGGAATAGACTTACTACCAATAGACTGTTTTGAACCATTAAATAATAAATTCAAATCAGAACCTTTCTTCCATGCAACCTTCATTCCACCTAACAAATGACTATTCTTATAAACCATATTATATATTGAGGCCTTAAATAGTAAAGACATATACTCATTATCCTTACCAATAAAATTCTTGCCATCAAAAGAATGAGTTAAAAAGAAGAATAAAGGAGACTTTGATGAGAAAACCTCTTGATTCTGAGGCTATCAATCTTATGAAGACTTCTTTTGATATTAAAGGAAGGTGGAGTTTGAAATGAATTATGAGAAGATTTTTTTGTTTGTATATATATGTTATTTCTTTTAGTTTGATTTTCACTTGAGAATGTCTATTTGTAGTAGATGAAACCATAGTTGTGTAAGGATTTTGGTAAAATTTTGGATTTAATCTAAATATTGTATTGTTTTATGGTTTTGCATTTTTATTTTTGTTAGGCAGTTTTGGTTATCTATTACAGTGTATATACATAAGTGTATCTTCATAAAGTAGCGACTGATGTGAAATAAAATACAATATTTTATTTATATTTTGTTTTTATAATTAATTATTTAAAATGGTCTCTTTGTGACTCAATATACCATTGGAAATGACTGTAAAACTGTTTGAAGCAGTCTTTGAAATCCTCCATCAGAATTGTCTATGGAAGCTTTGTTACAAGTGTCTGGATGGCCTAAATTGAACCATGGCATCCTTATCTTATGACCAACTTTAATTTTAAAAATACCCAGGGGTTATCAGGAGCTAAATTAAAAAAAATAGGGCAGATGCTTCAGCTCAGCAATACAAGTAGAGTCGGTGTATCAATGACCACAAAGTTTGCTCATGCTATTCTTATTGCTTGTGGAACATTTTGGCCTACAAACAATTCAAAATATCCAACTCTATAAAAAAATACCATGAGAAATGTCTTTATTTGTCTCTTTTGCATTTGCAACCTTTTGGGTTTCTTCTGGAAAATTTTCTATAGTACTCTAGTGCTTGCTGATGGCTCATAATCTAACACAATTATTCCAATCCCCATTATAATGTTTGATAAAATTATGCATCTCTAGTTGCAGTCATTTGCATTTCTCTTTAGTATTTTATTCTGATCTTTTTGATTTATTGCCAACAAGTGAGGCATCATCTTCACTTTTCTAACCCATCATTTAAAATATGATTGGCAATGGTTTTGAAAATAAAAATGAGTTCCTTATTCAGTTTAATAGATATACAGAAATCAGATGGAAAAATGTTGACAATGTTTTGTATGTTCAATTATTTTTGATAAGCTTTGTCGTAAATCATCTTCACTTCTTTCTCTGATATTGTGAAGGCCTGAAATTATTTGAAACTGTAGACTCACGACACCATTGCCACACATAGTATACATCACTTCAAACATTTCAGTAACAGATTTACTCAATTTAAAATAAAATATAATGTTAACACATTGGAACACTGTGAGTCTTCTCCAAAGGTACAAAACACACATCATAACTCATGATCCAGTTGTATTCTTAAAATGTTTGAGGCAAATGGTTTAACTATATTACCATATAACACATGCATTGAGGCAGAAATTATACTTTAGGCAGCATAGAGAAAGAGCTAGTTATGGTTTCACTGGAACACTCTGTTTATATATAATTAACTGGATTGATTTAAAATTTATTCTATTAGTTAAAATGATTAATGATAATCATCTAATAAAACAACAGAGATGGTGATAAAAATGATAGTCAAATATTGCATTATTTATTAAATAATCTAATTGTAGGACTAATCAATTATTTATCAATAACTGCTTTGATCAAGTACTCTCCATAGTTTATATATTGTAATGGAGAGGGTCTCCAAGTGTGAACTATATTTCCTGATTATCACCAATTTGTGACAATCAATCTTAAGGTAATTATACACTGATAGTTTTATTTTGAGACTCATAAAAATGGCCAAAATTTTCGACTGCCATCTTCCTCTTACAAAAGAGCTACCAATGCATACAACCAAATAAGGACTGATTTCAACATTATAATCCCTTTATTGTCAACATTCCAGGAAGTAGCTCATTTTAGATAATGGACTGGTATATACTTCAAATGATTGGATAGTGAGATGAGTAACAAAATTGTGAGTCAATAAGACAATTTGTGAAATCAGACAAATCAGGAATAATGAGCTATTATGTATTTTTATTAATAGTAAACTTAGCAATAAAAAATCAATATATTATATACAGTAGATACAATGATAGATTACTCATTACGTAGATTAATGATATTTTTCCCATGTAATATGTAAAATAATCTAAATGAATAACTATAAATTTTCATCAGATAAAATATTTAATATCAATGGGTAGTTGTTTCTAATGCTTGAAAAAATAGAACATCAAAGTTCATATATTGAAACAACAAAGATAAGAATACATTGTGAGTATAGTAGTATGCTTCAATTAATTCTCCTACTATGCTAGCATATAGTACTTAATTATATAAATGTATATTATAAATACGTCTGCATTTTACTTATTTAAACACCACAGATTTTGTGGTTATGCAAATAATGTCTTCAATTTCGGGAGTTTTATCTAATGCCATCGTATTTTTCTAATTATGAAATGATTTTTCGGTTGATTTTAAATACATCTGTCACGAAAATATTCTCCAAATTTATATTTTAATAAAATTCCTAAATTTGCAATTACAATTGCCATAGGTTACAGCAGAATAAAACTGTCAATTATTGAATAATAGCAAAAGAAAAATAATATGCTTATGAAGGTAGCATTCTTTGAAACATATACAATGTTATATCTTTAGAAAAAGAAAATATATATATTTGCCATTATAATAAGACAGATTTATTAATACATTCCTTGTAACAGTTACAGAAGCATCATATTTACATTTTACTTTGTAATTTCAAACAATAAGAATCTTAACTCTTCAATGACGTATCAGCAAAGAATTGAATAATAAGTAGAATGTAGTGTAAATTAGCACAAATCACTCATTATATCTTTTCTTCTGGAAATGCATTGAGATGAGTACTTAAATGTATACTGTGATTCACTAATTTTTTTGTCATTTCTTAATTACTAATATTTTTGATATTTGATGTCAGACTTATTTGGATTTTGGTCACATGATTATGCTTATTTCTATGAGAGTTGTGGTGATCTTTTGATGAAAAATGCAATTTTAACTTATTAGACAAAATAACTGGAACTCATTTTATCAAAGGTGATATTATCTGACATCTTTTAGTGCTTGATTGTATTTACAATGGTTTGAGACTCCTTTTAGAAACCAAAATGGTGGAAAGCACATTATAAATCAGTACCAAGATGTCTTTCATAGTTAAACAAATTTAAGCAAGTATATTTTTCATTTTAAATACTGTTTATTTTTTCACCCTTTAAAACCGCTGTCTAGATGTTGAAAACAGATTGCAAAACAGATATTAAAAACCAACCACAAGACAAAAACTATATCTTTACTGATTTAAGTTATTAAAAAGTTGAGTCAAGCCTCCATAATGATTTTTTTTAAAAAAAAAAACATTATAATTTATAATGTAAAAGTCTAAAAAATATGTAATTGTATTGAGATCATCAATTATTTGGAAATAATTTAAAGAAGCTATCTTATTAATTAAAATATAAATTTTTTCTACAGTACAGTCTTTTTCATACCTGCACTCCAATATGTAATATATAGGGGTTTGAACTCAGACTTTCACATGACCCTAAACTATCCACGTTATCTCATACTGTTGACACACTTGATCATACACATGTCGAAAAGATCAATAATCACCAATATACTATTTCGTGCAGAACTAGCACTCCTCAGTTGATCCAGATTATCATCTCCACACATATATACAGTCAATGCTCAGTTTATATTAAGATAACTAATCTTCATACTTTAATGGACAGGCTTCAATCCACTCCACTCCACAACTCTTCAGCCATCCCTTTCATTGAAAATCTGATGATGGAATGCTTAAAGCCCACATAGATGCCAATCTTCTCATCCTACGCATGTTGACCATAAGTCAATCTGACTCCTCATGAATAGGACATAATCCATTTTCATATATTCTTTTTAAGTAAATGTTTTCCTTTTTTGTTTTGTCTGGATTTTAATAAACGAGATAAGAGAATAAATGTTAAGTACATACTTATTAATTTGTAATTTATTTTTCTTCTTATTTTTGCCATATAAAGTATATTTTTTGTGTTTTTACTCCTTATTTTTATTTTTTAATATTTACTAAGGCAATAAACCTCAAGAGTGTATGTATATTATAGTACTATATTAACTTTTATGCAAAGTATAAATGTATTATGCATTGATATGTAAAAATAAACAAAGCATATATATATATATATATATATATATATATATATATATATATATATATATATATATATATATATATATATATATATATATATATATCATATTTGTGCAAAATTAAAAAAAAAATCTTACAATTAATAATTGCTTGGAATCAATTGGATGTGGAAATGATGGTATGTTTCCTTGAGCAGAATCAGAGATACTGGAAGCAAAATCTTGTAAAACTGAAATGAAATAATACATTATTCAACTATGTGCTTTATTAAAAAGTTACTAATGACTGCTCCCCCCAACCTGTTGATAGTTCATCATTGAATGAACAACAACAACATATTATATAGAAAACATAGTTTAGCTATTAATAAAAAAATTTAAAAGTGCTAGGGTGTCTGGATAATGAGTCATGACATAGAATGGGACAGTTTTTTGTCTCTTGACCTTTGATTGCACAATATGCATTTTGTTTTAAATTGGGAAAAACTGTCAGTGAAACATTTAAAATAATTTTGACTGTTTATGGTAATAAAGCCACAAGATGCAAGAACATTAGTTTGCAAGATTTCATGATGGCAAATAAAACATTGAAGAAATTTACAAATGTATGAAATATACTGCTATATTTTATGTTACCGGTCATGATTGATACATGATGGACTCTTATAATTTTTGTGATGAATATTTAAAGTATGTCCTATGTAACACATGCATTATATAATAGATGGGGTACCACTGGTAGATTAGAAAGAGATCCAGTCCTCTCCTTATTGGAGCATATTAATATTAAACTGGTGTTATTTATAACCTATACCAGGGTGGCCAAGATGTTGACTGCAGTCCACAGCAAGATCTCTGGAAGTCAAGCACAAAGCAATTCAAAGTTATTCTCGTTTTAAAATAGTTAAATTTTAAATAACACCTGTTGTTATTGTGGTTCTCAAAAATAAATCCAGGTTGAAAAGAATTAAATTATTTTTGTGTAACACTAGAACTAAAATTCTTACAAATATTTAATTGCTGTTTTCCTGATGAGAAATGAAAATAACTTGTCCTGGAGAAACAAGCATTTTAATGAATGATTTTAAAACAAAGAACTTGTCAACTTTTTAAACCACTTCATCTAGCTATCAGATAATTCCCAAGGATTTAATAAATAATATTTAATAAATATTTTATAAAGCAACATGGTCAAATTGTAACACTAGAGGACGCTGGGGTAATTTAATAATAGTCATAGTAAAAAGTCTTCGATGTTCTTATCTTATAGAAAAAAATCATCAGTTTGTAAGTATCTTTTAAAAACATTACCAATATTTGTGAATATCTAAAAAGCCCTTATAAAAAAACATCAATTTGTAAGTACATTAAAAAAAAAAACAGGACTTTGAATTATTATTATTTTTTGTTTTGGCAAATATAACATTTTTTTTGCTTTCTGGGTTCGAAGCCCTGAAAAAATGTAGTCACTCTCAGGTACATTTTCACCAAAAGTCACCCCCAATGACTAAACAGTTTGGCCAACCCTGGTTTATATAATGGATTTTGCATATAATGCAGAGTCTCTTTGGTGCATAGAGATAAGCATGTTATTATTTTCTTTAAATTTGCATAATGTAATTTTTACAAATCTAGATGCTTTAAAATTTTGAGAGACCTGATTATTATCATTTGGATATTCCCAAACTGTACACAGACATGAAATAATATTAGAAGAGTGAAATACTGAGTTTTTTTCACATTCATATATTCAGATATATAAATATATATTATTATAAGATATGAATTTTATGATAAACCTCACTTTCCTTGATATAAGATCTTTTTCCATAATAAGAAATTACCATTTCTGGACTGGTGAGTCCACAGATATTTAGTTATACCATGAAAGCTGCAAAACTGTAATGTACATATAAAGATAATGGGAAAGTGAGGTTGGTTTTTTTTATTTAATATTCCCTATGAACTGATCAAGCCAAAAACTGTAACTATAACTAATAAATCAATAGTATTAAATCTCTCAATTTTACCTAGATAAAATGTATTTATATCTAAGACTCTTCTATTACATATGTGCATATTTCAAATGAATATATATTGAAATCAAAGATGCATTTTATTGATCTCTGAATTTATTTAAAATAAGTAAACAAATAATCCTAAAGTTTCTTTTAATGTAAACATCATCCTTTTTTATATATATTACAATGTTATAATATATAATAGCAATATAATATAGCTAGGCAAAATAAAATATTAGTGTTTGCTTATTTAATGTCTCAGGGTAAATATCAAAATGCCATAGCGAATGGCCATAAATCAAGGATAAGTGTCGACGTTATATATAGATATCAATTAAATCATCCCACATGATTAAGAAATCCAATACTGCCCTCTGTACTGGATTCTTAATCATGTGGGATGATTTAATTGCTTAATATTTGTATATTTATTTCAGTATAGTGTTATGCACTGGGATTAATTATATATATATGAAAATCAAATTTAATTATATATCTATCTTTTGAATGCAATCAGCCTGTCAATTGAATTTAGCCCTTGGTTTGGGGCAGTTGTTCTGTGTTAAGTGTTTTCTAAATAAGTTAATTTAAATGGATAACTCCACACATTCAATATATATATATATATATATATATATATATATATATATATTGCTTTAGACTTGTTTTTTAATCATTATGTAAATGCAAGATTGTATACATATGCATAATTTTTTTGTATATTTTGCAAAACATTATTTATGTAATAAATATTTAAATTTTGTGAATATATATATATAACCATCTATAAAGCATATCAGACCTTTGTCATGTGCCACTTCCTCATCCGAATTGTAAATGCGAGAGACATATTTTTCAACATAATTCTTGATAGCATTCCATAGCTTAAAACCATCATCTCTGTAATAATAACCCTAAAATTAAATAATTCATTATGTAAATAAAAGTAAAATAAATTTAAATGTATTTAAATATTTTGAGGCATAATGTATTTAATACACTCCTATGAACATGATGCTTTAGGATAATACTTAACTACGGCTCAACGACCGTTGGTTAATTAATCTTATTTTAACTTACATTAGTTTTCTAATTACCGCTTCATCAACCTATACCTTTTGGTAAATACATCAAACAGAACAATAAAAAAATGAAGGCATTCAATTCGGTAGTGGGCAGTTTCCAAATTGTCATGACTCTGGACTATTTCCAAATACAAAAAACACATACACACATTTCTTATGAAATTATGAAAGCAAAATCAAAATACGAAAAGTACTTACACTCATTAAAATTACATCAAATGAATGGAACGCAAAAAAAGAATAATAATCAAAGTATGTTCCCCCCCCCAAAAAAAAAAAACAGATGTTTTCCAAGCACGTTTTGAAAAAGACAATGTTTTTGCAACTGACAACTATAAATAAAGCAAAATAATAACAATCAAAGCACGTTTTGAAAAATCTAAATCACCTTTTCAGACGTTTTTCAATATATATCCACAGGGTTTATATTCTTTCAATTTGATATCGCAAGATTACACATTTATTGTGGATGTGAAAAGTCTCCTATCTCTTCTACATTGCAGGACTAATACTTAATTACCTTTTTTATTATTGAATGGGGTCTCTAAACGTTTGCCATCTTGATTCAAAAATTTTAATGTCTATCATTTTTGTCTGGTAAAAATGATGATGACCTTCCAATATTTCATGGATACATGAAGAAACCCCAATGCATGAAGAAAAAATATTTAGATATTATGTGTTAACTGGTATAAAAGGTGAAGTTTGGAAAATCCAGATAATCTACAACTTTTCATTGCATTCAGAACCTAACCGGCTTCAAATTTTTAAATAGCCATTTTGTTTTCATATGCATGGTGACAATTAGAAAGTTACCTTTTCTAGGCAAATGATTTCTTCTTATTCTAAAGATTAACAACAATAGATAAACCAAAAAACACCATTAATTAATTCATTAATTCTTTATTTCAAGAAATCTCATTTACTATAGCCAACTGTTAGTGGGAAAATGGACAAGTTAATCTCTGGATTTCTTTAATTGAAAGTGATGGTAAATAGCTGATATATTTTGGAAAAGTATATTTATTAATTGCAAATAAGTTGCTAATGTTATTTTTCAAAAATATGGTAAAATAATTCTTTTACTTCAAGAAAGGTGCATATAAGTTTTAATAGTGGGAATTTATCCCATCTTAAATTGTGAAAGGAAAAACTTTAAACAATATTTTTTTCAACTCAAGTATGCTCCTTTATAAACTTGTTGCTTAGAAAAATATTAAAACGTGGACTAATTCAAACAAAGAGCATTGAAATTACATTAATAATGATCTTTAAACTGCTTTTAAACAAATATGTTTACTATACTTAATAGTGAAGTGAGTTGATATTTTATTATTTCAGTTAGCAGTATGTTTAGAAATATTTTAGAATATGTATCAAATGCCTATATTTACTTTGTGAAATAACAATTAGTACCTTGATTCAAAAATAATGAAAATCGCTTTGTTGTGGATGGTAAACTGATAAAGCTAGAATCAGAATCCCTAGCATCGTAGATTAAAGATCTATAAATGAATAGATTAATTTGATATCTCAAATTAAAGAAGTAATGAACGCTAATCTTTTAGATAAATTATAGCATCTGTTCAAATGAATTAAATCACTGCATGGAATAAATCTACAAATTTGTATCCACTTGTTTAAGAAATTACATTAAGGATTACACATGCTAAATATTTAAATAACGTTCAAAGGATAATGGATTATGAAGCTAAATATTTAAATGCCACTCCTGAATTGTGGATTATCATAGCAAATATTAAATATAATAAACATCCAAGTTATAAGAAATCTTAAAAACAGATTAATGTGTTAAATATAATTATCTTGGATTAACAAGTACAATAAATAGAATTTATTACTCTTTATGCTGTTTCTAAGAAGAAAGGATCTTACAAAAAAATAAAATTAATTGTGCAATTAACTTGATGGATTATTTAATACACTTTCTCATAATCGCTTCTTTCTTAGTTAGTTCATATTATAGTTGTTATTAATGTAATAAAGTTTTCTCAGATATTACTATACCGTGTGCAGGTAAGATTTTTTTTTAAATATTATTATTGTTAATATTTAATGGAATTAAATGTGATTTACCTTAGGTTCAGGTTGTATCCACTTAAGTAACTATTAAATCTATATAAAACTACTATTGCAAATATATGTTTTGTGAGCTCTTAAATTTCGACTTCAAAGTTAAATGGAGTTGATCATCTTTATGTATGTGAGTAAATATATAAGGCATATTTTATGCATCACTTTTATAAGTTAGTATTAATTTTTCATTGCTGCACAGTATATAATAAAGCAGCCTAATGATGCAGTTATATTTTATTAATGGAGTAGCACTACTAACATTTGACTTGCACATGAATCCAGTAAAGGATCTTTAGGTAAAATAAATAAGCTCGATATGATAAATATCATCTAGGTCTGCTAAGCAAGGATTTGACTTGTTTTTCTTAAAAGAGTGAACATTTTTCCAACATTATTAAATGAGGTTTATTAATAATTGATTACTAGTGAAACAAACTAATTAAGGATGAGTATAAAACATTTATCTTTTATAGTGATGATAACTATTACTCTCCAGTATGGAAATTGAGAATTTTTTTAAAATAATAAACAAGCTATTCTTATTTTATGTTAATGTTTTCACAATACCGTCTGATGACACATTTTATATCTACCAAGTTCTAATTACGTTTAGGAAACAAATAGTAATATATATATATATATTGTAACAGTCAGAAAACGTGTGACTCGTAAACATAGTGCAGAATTCGACCACCACACAGAACAGCAGCACCATCGAGGTAGCGAAGCCACCCATGGTGCTGAGTTCGAACATAGTTTATCGGTTCCACAATACAATCCACGAAACAACGCATCTGATGCGACATTAGTAAATATTTCCTTAGGCACGGTGGTCAGGGATATGCAAGAGATTCATGATTTTATTTTCGAGTTAGCCAATACTCAAACTAATATTAATTAAACCTTCATATTTACATAATCGAGGAAATATCGTATAGAATGGATATCGAATAAATGAAACGTAACTGCAGACGTATAGTTTAAAATTATTTATTAACACATTTTAATAAGATCATTTACTAATAATATTTTATGGATTAAAAGCTTCAGTAGCGGGATTTGCAACATGATTATATTTTAAAGAATACATTTATTTATTTGTTTACAAAAGGAATTCACTTATTTGAAGGCGTAATCTAGCTACCTAAAATTCTCGAGTAAGTATTTCTAATGCATGCCTGGAGGGATTTATACCTTTGCAATGCAAGAGTCTAAAGTAAAATTTATAAGAGTAGCGGCAGACATATATTTATTTAATTAGAATATTTATTTATAACTAAGGGCAAACATTTATTTGAGAGTGAATTATGAAGATAATACAGAGGCGGAGTGATATATAGAATAATAAAATTAAGACAGGAACACGTGGTAAGCTTTAGAAAGGTGATATGGAATGGCAGTATATCGAAACTGCAATGCCGTGAATGAGTTTATAAGAATGTCGGGCTGGTCTCTACCATCAGCTCGATGAAGTAAGGTGTCACATAAGCATAACCAGGGACAAGCGGTCCATGTCGCAGTTTGCCGGCTGGCTGCATGACGTCGTCAAGTCCTATGGGAGCACCCATTATGTCTGCTTGTGTAGGACGACTGGGGTTAATTTCAACCCTGAAGCATCCGGGAATTTCACGGCGGAATGGGTCATCGCGTCTCTAAAACGTAACACATGTATAATGTATTAACGATTATGATAAGATTTAAATAGACTTCTAACTCGGCCCTACATTATCAATATTTACTAAAAGAACGTTGGCGACTCTCAAAGAAATGTAATTTTCTAGAATTATTCATTAAGATTTAATAAATACAAAACATATATAAACTGGGAATTATTACAACTAATATGCCAGCCATTTGCGAAGTAGTAGACCCTGCATTACAATAAATGATGCATTGAATGTATGTCGATTTATATGAAAGTTAAGTAATTTATGAAAGTAAATATTAATGAAAATTTGACACGCATTCACTGTTTCAAGCGATCATAGATTTAGACTTTGAAAATTGAGACAATTATCAGCATGCAATAATTAAATAATAAATATAGATAAAATGTAGATTTTAGAAATACGCACCCAAGAAAGATAGAATGAGGTAAGCTAGATTATTAGAGAAATTTACACATTAAGTTAATTATTCACTTTAGTTATACAAATGGTAGTTTTTACATTTCTACAATTTAGATAAGTAAGATGAAGAAGAGCTATAGCATGTTATTAGAGTATTCTAGAGTTTGAACACAGACAGGTACCTGTTTTATAAGAAGTTTTCTGATTCCATTAGTTTAGTAGCAAAAGGTTCGTGATTAGCAGTTCTTTCTTATATTTAGGCATTTCATTTATTTTAACAGCAGCAGCAGCAGCTTTCTCATTTATTTCAGGCAGCAGATCTTCATGGTGAATTTATGATGGGCAATGGAAAGTTCCGCATCCGATAGGCCATCTCCCGATGGAGAATAATCTAGGTGCTTTTACTTGGTCATACCTTGGCAGGAACAATTTATTTTTATATTTTGGAGACTCTCAGTGATCGAGAGCAAAGCTAAAGTTTAAGTGAATGTCTCCAGCCCGTCTAAGATGGCCTCTTTTCTTATCTTAATCTTTCACATTTTTGTTAAGGTATTTTTAGGTTCTACTTAATCTGCCCTGAGGATAATCAATGCATATTGTTGGTTTTAATTATAAAGAAAGCTGCCGTTCTATTGTTTACATTTTACATTTACTAATTACATTTTGGGGAATTTTTCTTTAATTAATCTATTATCTATCACTGACAGATGTTTTTAAATTTCAAAGACAAAAAGGGAACATAAGATTATTTTAACTTTTAATTAAATATTACATCAGATTTTTTTAGAATTATTATTAAACGAAATTTAAACAAAGCAATAAATTCGAACTTTATAATCCAAAATAAATGATTAAAATTATACAAAATTATATAACTAAAAGAAATCTAAATTATATTATTTTATCCCTATTTATTGCCTTTAATTTGAGATCGAAATGTGTGTGTGTTTATGCTGAATTCTACATATATTTATACATTTTTAATATTGCTACACACACAATTCGATACCAAAAAGTTTAAATTTGGGCGGGATAGACCGGTCAGTGAGAGACGACAGAAAAAGGTGAAACTTAAGATTCGAATACGAATCTTACTGTTTCAATATATATATATTACAAATCGATGTCTGTATTTCTTCAAAAATAATATACGTAAATAAATATTAGAAACTTAAATATTATAAACTTTTAAGTACTGTAGTTTTGTTCATTCGCGTAACAGAATCTAGAATCCAGACAAAGAGACCAAAGCTGACCAGATCAGGATTATGACGTCCCGAATCCGACCAAACTTCAACTCATTTGCCCATACTCCACGACTCAAGACCCTACGAACGACCACTTGAAGTTACACAGAGTATATCCATTTTTCGCGGCCGGCATAGGGCAGGGAGAAACATGAAACTCGGGACTTAAATATATATTAACTAATTTAATTGCTACCAGCACGAAATTAAAGATAACTTTCATAAATGGTAATTAATGCATATAGTTATATCACATCTATAATTAACTAAAACTGAACTGGATTGAAATAGGAACGAGAAATAACACGAAACCAGAATAAATTTAACATATATTTATTAATCAAACAAAACATAATTTAATGTGGGAAAAGCAGGCAGACTTTATAATGTGAGAATTTGACATTTCTCCTCATCAAATCTTTAATTATTAATATGAAGATACATTTAAAGGATCATTAAGTTGTGCCTAAATAAGATTCTGCCAATTCTTATTGAAAGTGGTAGCTACTATTATAAATTTGCCGTAACAGTCTTAGGCAAAATATTTATTATCTTTTCATTTTAAATATTTTTATTTAAACATTCAAATAAATATTTCAAGCAAAATATTTATTGCGACATTATTACTTTAATAAAGTATGAGCGTATAATTCAGCTCAGAGTGGAGATTGAACCCAGAAACCAAATATATAAATTTCAGTTTAATACTGAATAATTAATTAAATTATGGGACTCAGAATTGGCTATAAGCTATAACAAGATCACCGACACGCTACAGCACCGGCAAATTACAATAACAGAGCTCCCTGCAGATAGATTAGAGTCGAGGGTTTTCCTGACAAACACCAGTACCCTGGAACCGAGCGTCCAGCTGCTAAAAGATCGGGGTTGGCTAACATGACTGCCTGGAATTATATATCAGGTCTTACTAGTGTGCGCTCCGAAAGAAGGTAAGATGGGATGGCATTTCCCGAGGTCCCATCTTAAGGAGAAGATGCAGCAGAACATTAAACATTGAACATGGATTTAATGTATCTAATCCACCAAGCGAAAGTATGATATTAATTATTACAAAAATATGGGGCAATAGCCCGGTCAGTATTACTATCATGAGCCAATTCTAACAACACTATATAAAATCAAGCGACATTAGGGGAATAAATAAAATATAATAAAACTCTGGTTTATAGATTTCAATATATATATATATATATATATATATATATATATTGAAATAAACTATATATATATATATATATATATATATATATATATATAGTTTATTACAGGGGAGGGGAAAATATATTGATCGAATGGCCAAATAATTTCTGGTTATACATTCATATTACTAAGACCAGCACATTAATTTAATCTCAATAAGATGAAATTTAATAGCAGGCTACAACATACATCTAAAATTAACTAAAAATTATAGGAATTCGAACCAGCGAGCATCGATAACGTTATTAAGAAAATAGTTATGGGGAAGATATTTGCAGTTATATCTCCGAATATTTATTATGTTTAAATGCTCGCTGCTTCGAAGCATTGGCATATAAATAAGAATAACAGTAAAGAAATATTATAGGCACAGCCACAGTGATTGACTAAGAAATTAGCATAGGTTACATTTAATTTAATTAAGATATAGACAAGTTATGCAAATGAAATAATATTTACTTAAACGAGAATTTATAATAAAACATTTAGAGGAGTTTTAAAAAAAATTACATTATTTTATAGTTTGTTAGCTTTAAACTTTGAAGTAGAAAATTTAAATTTAGAAATAGTTCGTTAACACAGAGCTCTGAGATTATGGATTGACGTTACCAATTAGTTGCTGGACTGGATAAGGTGTTGACTTTCAGGTACTGTGGTCTTCTTGAGCGGGCATAGCTGGATAGTTTCTTTTGGCAGCTCCGGTGGTTGAAGCATCGGCTAGCAGTGATCGCACTATTCTTTCAGTGGGTTTAGAAGCCTTTCTCCCGTCATATCTTTCAAAAATCGATCTGACGTAGATTCAGCATGGTGACACCCTTCTAAAATTAATGACTTCTCCACAAGCTTAAAATGTACCCTATTTATACTTTTACTAGAAAAGAACCTGGAAACCTATTAACTCTATCTAAAATATCACACTAAAATGTAAGATTTCTCAATTTGATCAAAAATACTTTTATTTAGGCTTTTATAATGCCACAAATTCTCTTCCAGGTGTCAAAATGGTTTTGCTACAGTGATTTTAATGACTATTTTTGCTATAAATAAATTTGAGTAAGCAATTATCAACTTTCTAACTTTGATTTAATTCCAGGTGCAGTGGATTTAAATGCAAATCTTTTTATAGCTAACTTTTTATTTTAACTAATTTAACTAAAAACTTTTTGCTCTTTTACCAAACTAAATCAAGCCACTCTCTCTCTCTCTCTCTCTCTCTCTCTCTCTCTCTCTCTATATATATATATATATATATATATATATATATATATATATATATATATATATATATATATATATTATTATTATTATTATATAAGGTGAATCATACATCCACATACGAATTTATATTTACTAAATTTAATAAATTGACATTTTTACTATTTAATATTATAACATGAAATTCTATAAATAAATGATTTAACATCATATTCGCTGTAACAACTATTAGCCTATGTATATACAGCGTTTATTCATATGTGCATATATAATGCTGCGCAGCAGCCGTGATAGAAAGGTTTATATATTTATTTATTAAAATATTCATTTTAATAGGGTTTGAACCCAGCACAGATAGGTTTGGTGGATAAACTAAAATGTGCAACGAAAAGGGCTTGAACCTGATCGTTGCAATATATATATATTGTAGCCTTTGGTTTTGACCAAAGCTCCATTAGTTTAAGGTGGTTTTATGAACAACAGTATATATCAAAATTTTCCTCATAAAATGCATAAACTGTGTTATAAAAGTTATTTAGAGAGTGCTAATTTTAAAGCAGAATAAAAATTTGATTTTCATAGATCAATTGACACACAAGCAAAATTCATTCATAAATGCTTAAAAACGGAATTGTTTTATTTATAATGTCAATTTGATATTCAAAACGGTCGATTTGATTGTAGTTTATTTGTTAAGAATATTTTACAAATCGTTGTTAATATTGTAAAGGAATCTGAATGGGGGAATAGACATTTATAAAATAAATGTCCTGTCTATTGAATAAGAAAAGTATCTATGAACATCGAATCAGAGGACAAGTAAATTTTCACTATAAAATATTTATTGAGAGAAAATTGTGTAAGAAATCAAGAATAAATAAAAGTATTAAAAATCTGTTCAAGCAGAGTTATATATGTGTGTGTAAATGTGTATGGGAAGAAGGTATTAAAAAATTTTAATTACAAAAATAATCAGGAATCATGAGGGGTCGTACGTGGTATCGGTGAAAAGCTCATTGAGAGGATTATTACATTGTTTTAATTTCATATCCATAGCTGCCAATTCTCATTCAAAATCTTGAGTTCAAAATTAGTCTCCTATGTATTATTTTTTTTATTCAAAACTTTCATTTTTTTTTAAGCGTTGGTGGGTTAGCCTAGCTTCCTTCCAAGCAGCTGGCCCGGGTTCACTTCCCAGGCAACGCATTTGACATATAATAATAATAATAATAATAATAATAATAATAATAATAATAATAATAATAATAATAATAATAATAATAATAATAATAATAATAATAATAATAATAATAAAAAAAAAAATAAAAAAAAATAAAAACTTTCATTTTTATTCTGTCAAGAGGATTTTCACGAGCTGGAAAAAAATTCAGCAAAACCATGTGGTGTCTGTAAAAATGTAAATGGAAGTTAAAGAAACAAGATATTGTATTAAATAAATATTTTTTCCATTGCTATCAGCATCCTAATGTGGGGCATATTTGCAAGTAGACTTTTCATAATTGCACACAGTGTATCATTATATGGTAAATAATTCAACTTTTTCATAAGTTTTTAATATTTTTTCTTTCTTTTTTTATACTTGAATTTGTGAATATAGAAAGCATGAATCTGAGTCATACTGCATATAAAACACAATCTTCCAAAATCTAATCTATAAACACACACATACGTTAAAACAAATATAACTATGTCTCTGTTCATATCTAATCCAAGATGTACCCCTGAGAAACATTGTTAGACATATATATAATTACAAAAACTCAGATAATAAAATATGTATGTATATGTGTATTACGTAAATATATAATTTATTCTTAACAAATTTAATAAACACTGATTCAGATGATGTCATGAGCAAAGAGTAAGTTATATTATGTGTGCGGGTAAATATAGTATAAATCAAAAATGAAAAAAATAACCTCTAATTCATCTTCTCTGGATTCTGTGAAACCTCTTGCATTTAAGTTATTAGGGAAACTGCGATCCATAAATTTAGATTTCTTTAACATTCGAATAAATAATTTTATTGACCCTACGGCGCCTAAACAATAATAAAGCATATTATTTAAATGAATTTTCTTAAATAAAAATATATGCAATCTTAAAATGTAAATCAAATTTCTTTAGTAATATAAAATATACTGTCTTTAAGATTGGCATATAATCACAAGAATAAGCATATAACAATAAGATTATAGTGTAGGTTGGACTATTTCTATTATGTATTAATTTAATTGTTAATTGTTTTTAAAAATTCAATCTTTATACTTTGTTCCAAGAGTCTCGACTGTTAATAATAAGACATGGGTTAGCATGGAATATGTTTCAAGGGTATTTTTCTTTTCTTTAGGTATTGTTGGCGACTTGTGATAAGTAACATGGGCATAAAAGAGTGATTTCAAGATTTATGAATACTGAATTTAAAGTAATACTCTAATCAACTAGTTATTCCGTTAAAACAGGCAAAACTCTCCATACAGTAGTCCGACTCTGTGCAAGCCAGAGTAATCAATGGATGCCAGAAGGCTTGTGCATAAAATCCCTATCTAGTGCCTACTCATTCAATATCCCCAGACTAGTTTTCTAGCTTGTGGCCTTCATCAGTGAGGAGCCTTGGATCTGAGAGTACTGCACCTAGATCTTAGGATCTAATGCAACCCTCCAGCAGCCATCTTTTATCTCTACTTAACTACAAAACTATGAGAATAAAATTGAAAACACAATATTTTCAATCCAAGCTCATTATCTTATATAGTCATATAGGTCTGAACTTATTTCAGTACCCATACATTTTGGTGTGTTTGGTTCTTTAATAACCACAGCCACCACTATCCTATTAGAGAGGATTGGTATTAAACCACTAAACATCACATGATCAACAATTTTTATGCTTGATCATAACTGTTATTAAAACAGGCAAAAGTCTCCATACAGTAGTGCCACTTAGTGCAAAGCAAAGTAATCAATGGATGCTAGAAGATAAAAGGTGGCTGCTGGAGGGTTGCATTAAATCCTAAGACCTAAGTGCAGTGCTATCAGATCCAAGGCTTCTCACTGACGAAAGCCACAAGCTAGCAACTAGTCTGGGGGTATTGGATGAGTAGGTACTAGATAAGGATTTTATGCACAAGTCTTTTGGCATCCATTGATTATGAGTGGCACTACTGTATGAAGCGTTTTGCCTGTTTTAATAACCGTTATGATCAAGCATAAGAAATGGTGATCATGTGATGTTATTCCGTTAAAGGCAATAATTAATAGAAATTTTATATAGTTATCTATAAAGGACATACCGATTTCTTACTTTTTTGTGTTAAGAGCAATGTTAATGAATGGTTTCCAACAAGTGTGAACTATCATATTGGGTTAACTTACGGGAATTATTAGCCATTGAAATGTGAGCAGTTTTTTTAATGTCTCTTCTTTTTACTTTTTTTCTTTGATGAATATTATTGGATTTTCCCTATTAAACATGTATTCATTTGTAAATTTATGGTCTTAATACTTTAGATATATCTCTTTTCTTCCCTAATCACTGAATGTGAAAGGGTATGTATCTCTGAGTCTTAAAAAATCAAAAGAAATTGTAAATGTACCAATGAACATATGTTTGATTGTAAAAACACAAAAATATTAGCAGAAAAGAAAGAATTAAAAAATGTAAAGAAACTGTTTATCAGATAATGGCAAATAATTCGTAAGTCAACATAGTGTGGTAATCTGTAATGTTGGAAATTTCTTATTAATCTTAAAAGAAAAAACTGGAGTAATCAGGAAAGCCATCCATAGATACTTACATAAAATTTCTTGGACAAAGTAGCTAGTTGGTTAAAACATTACCTTAACTTTAATATTAATAAATCTAAAAGTTACAACTTTAATTTTCATGCCATTTAACACTGGTCAGACCAACGATATCTGAAGAAGTGAGAACACTAATACCGCTTGGAAAATGTTGTTTTAGATTAACATAGAAAATGTGTAAATGAAATTTGAATTTTTTTTTAAAAAAAACATTTAATTTCAAATAGATGGTAGAAATATTCCATCTTATAACTACAAATAAAATATCACAATCCGTCAAGCAAACATCGACAATCTCTGATTAATTCAAACTTTGAAACAATATATTGTTAACAAGACAATATATAAAAAGTCAATAATTTAACAAATCAAACTAATAGTAGTAGATTTTGTAAGTAACGTATTCGATTGTTTTTTTAAATGGTTATTTTTTCCCCCCAACTCTGACAGTTTCTTAATATTTATAAGATTGATTCTCTTTACTTTATTCGATTATTCACTAGCTTACTATTTTCACTTTATTGTTTTTTTAAATATTTATTTCATTTTTTATCTGCCCCCCTCCCCGTGTTGGCCAGTTTACCAAAACTACTTCAATTTGTACCAAACGTTTTTTTTTTTAACTCGAGAAGTTGTTTTCAAATCAATGTGTATTACATTGACAGGTCTCACAGTGTAGACATAGTATACTTTCCTACTATGCTGTGATCTGTGCCCAAATTCATACCTACTAAAACTTAATTTTTTTTAAAGTTTTAATTAGGCTTAGGATTTTTCTTTCAAGTAATCATTATAGTCAACCCAGATAGATAATCTTACAATAGTGATTATTACATATAGGGGGTTTGAACTCAGACGACCCTCAACTATCCATACTATCTCATATTACTGATACACTTAATCACACACATGTAGAAAAGATAAATAATCACCAATACACGTATTTCGTGGTCTGCACAAAATACGTATATTGGTTTGCACGAAATACATATATTGGTGATTATTTATCTTTTCGACATGTGTGTGATTAATGGTATTAGCAGTATGAGATAGCGTAGATAGTTGAGGATTGTGTGAAAGTCTGAGTTCAAACCCCTATATATTACATATTGGAGTGCAGGTATGAAAAAGCTTGTACTGTAGAAAAATTCATATATTATAGTGATTATTATAAACTCGTTATAATGTTATAATCGAGTATTACGAAAAGGTAATAGTTGAAATTCAAGACTTTTCTTAATACTCAATTATAATGAGTTTAGAATAATTACATTAATTAAAAAAAGAGAATTAAATATGATTTATAATTACAATAGAGATTACTAAATGGGTATTTAATTACTATTAGGCAAAAAAAAAAGTAAGCAAATATTTCTAACCCTCATCTTTTAATTAGAAAGCCAGTCACTGGGAAGTACTGTTTAAAGTCAGTTTATCCTATATTATCCATATATGTATTGCTAAGTAAAAAGGTGTTTATATATATATTATAACGATCTAAATGAAATTGGAGATCGAATCTAACCGCAAACTACGATGTCTGCTCTACAGGGTGCCTTCTAGGCATTTAAACCTAGAAAAATTTATAGAGTAGGCAGATATGCGCTGTTAAGATTCCACTTTATTTAAATATTCAGATCAAGTCACTAGCTCAGTGGAGTAGCAGAGATAATAAAATATAAATTTTATATCTTAAATATAAAAGAATAAAAGCCACTGCCAGAAATTAACACATAAAAATATTTATTTACGCACATATAAAATAACATTTAAATTTTGAGGAATAAATTCAACATTTTAGATTTTTCTATTAATCTTTAGTTTTACATTTAAGTAAATTACAACCATGAGTTTAATATTTATTTAGTGAGTCGAGTATGAATAGACTACATAGATCTGCATTTGAAAAGAAAATATTCTTCCCTGATTTAACCTTAGGCAACAAATTTGTAATCAAACTGGCGCCAATCCATCTGATACATTTATGTATTCAATGTAGCATGAAAATACGACAACACAAAATACTATACTGTCAGGAATGTACATCTGATCAGTAAGTAGAATTAGAGAAGACATTGTCTCTCCACCAACAGGAATGTTACATCTGTTGGCGAGTAGAACAATAAACATAAAACTCCATAGGAATGGACTGTGGTCCTTTGCCATCTTACAAACCCATCCATAGGCAAACAGAAGGTCTGTGGCATATATATATAATCCTGCCTGTAGCGGATCTCATACTACATCTACAATTACACAAATATATCCAATCCATTGAACCAATTCAACTACGAAATTAACAACCTAAGATTACCCTCCCTTAATATAACTTTACAAAACTATATAGCCATTCACACCCAACTTAAATTTAACATTTAAATATGTTCGCACAGATTATTTTTATACAATTTGTTTTATAATGTCGAATATAGATCGACTGCACAGATTCCACAGTCAAAAACATTCCAAATTAAACACAACCGATCAAAATACAAAGTCAATCGATAATGTCATTTGCTGAGGGAATACAGGAGACCCTTTGGTGTTCATCATAAGACACTGCAGTGGGATCATTGACTTATATATTCTAATCAACTGTGAAAACCACAACATAATCAACCGCTAACGAATCTCTGCAATGTCTATACTCAACTTAAATGTAATGAATTTAATAATTTCTACAATAAATATTACTACAAATAATAATAATAAAATGGAAATGATTTTAGCAAAACTTAACTATATAAATTTAAACAATTAATTTGAAAATCAAATAAGAGTTCATTTTAAAATTTAAATTAGCTGAATCTTTAAAAAAAACATTGACGAAAGTTCTTAATTACTTTTTTTGTTGTTGTTGTTAATTTGTAAAGTTCATAGCTCACGGTAGAAGAGTCCAGGTTTCTGCTTTTAATTCCTGCGATGCCTCCATTGGAAGATAATGTTCTGGAGATGGCAATAGCTGGTTTAAGATATCAGTCTTTTCATTTTTTTATAGAGAGTGTGGTATGTGCGTCCTACCACATCTCTCAAACACAAAACGCTGGAACTGTCAGAAAAAACTGTATTTCCCTTTTTATATTATCCACACAGATTCAATCAACAAAACGTCACTAATCCATCACTTTTGTTAGGGTCCGAGCCAAGGCTTAGTGCTTCCATTGGTCAAGCTAATTTCTCTTTATTTTCTTATCTATCTTTCATCAGATCATTTTAATTATACAAGATCCCAAGGCTATCTTGCTTTTCAAACAATTTATAAACAATCATTTCCATTTACAGATTACAAGAATTAATTAATACCTGTTTTTATTTTTAAATCTTGTACTTTTTTTATATAAAAAAGTACGTTCAAATACTTATTTATTTGTTTTTTTTTTTTAAAAATATTTTTAAAGTTTGGCATCTGTGTGAATGTATATACGTTTAACAAACATTTTAATTTTAGCATTTAGTTTTTTACTTTTATTTGCGAACTTTTAAGTTTTTATTTTAAATTAATGTAACGACATATTTATATATCGTTACAATATATTAATAATTCAAACAAATTTATTTAACACAGTATTCAAAATTAAATAAATAAAATTAAATAATATATTCTTTACCAGAAGTACTTTTGATTGTTTCACTGACAATCTTCATCAACCATTAATACAAATTTTTCTGTACATTTGTATTAATGGTTGATAAAGATTGTCAGTGAAACAATTAAAAGTACTTCTGGTAAAGAAATATATTATTTAATTTTGAATACTGTGTTAATTATTATTATATGATTTAAAAATACAGACATTTAATGGTTATATATATATATATGACAATAGATGGCGTTATACCAAAAACACCTTCAAGTGTTTGTTTACATAAACGTCAGAGCGAATATTTCATTATCTCTAACTTAATTTCCACCTTCATATCATGATTTCAAGCTATTTGCTATT